>PVIC010011225.1:0-41764 GCA_004025085.1 Thryonomys swinderianus
CATTTACTAGTAATAGTAGCAATTAGAATAACTAGAATTTATGGAGTCCTGTCTACAGTATGCACAAAGCACTCTTCTAAATTTTTCACCTGTTACCTATTCGGGTCCTTTCAGTGTCTCTCCACGAACTTCTATTTTCACTGGTTCTTGCCCTGGTTTGTAGATGGCCGTGCTCTCACCTCTTTTGTAGCTCTCTCTGTTTTGTCTTCAACTGGGCCAGACTGGCTGGAAAATTGTTCTTGCACTTGAAACCCTATCTGCAGCCCTCATAGGTTCTGTGTGAACCTTCTGGGTTTTGTTTATCCCCCAAATCATATCCATCGTCTTCCTTTTAGCCCTAGATTGTCCTGTGAAACACTGTGGCCTTCGCTCTCTCCTTCAACTTCCAGAGGAACCTCTTTCTCCTTCACTGTTTGCCCGCTTCCTGATTGATTCCCGATGACCTCCTTGCTAAGTCTGGTGAACTTTCATGCTTTTCATTGCCTTGGACTCTTCTGTAATTTGACTTTTTTTTGGCTACCCTTCCAGTTGATTTCTTTAAATCCCTTTCTTCCTGAATTTGAATCATAGTATTATCCTAGCTCTCCTGTCTCCTCTGATCTTTATTTTTTTTTTTGAGACAGGGTCTTGCTTTATAGTTCAGGCTGGCCCTGAGCTCACTGTATAGCCCAGGCAAGCCTGGAACTCAGCAATCCTCCTGCCTCTGCCTCCCGAGTGCTGCGATAATAGGCGTGAGCCACCACGCCCGGCACTGTGGTATGTGATATTGATGGCTGGTGGGCATGAGTCACCACACTCAGCATTGTATGTGGTTATCAGGATCAAACTCAGGGCCTTGTGCTTGCGAGGCAGGCGCTGGAACCACTGAGCTAAATCTCTGGCGCTCCTCTGATCTTTTTGAAGTATCTCCTTGTGTTCTCATCCTGCAGACATAAAAACCATCTCGGATTCTTTCCTTGTCTCCAGCATTACACTCCTATCCAGTTCCTCCTAACTTGTCCGTTGTGGTTCTCTTGAGACCCTCCCTTTCCCATGCTGCCTTCTCCCTGGTGCCCAAAGCTTGGCCTCTTCCTCTCAACCATCCTTTCCTGCTCTCTGCCGTTATTTTGGTGACCCCTCCACTTAGCACATCATGCCTGAATTATTGCAACTGCTTCCTCAGTGGTCTTTATCCCTCTAGACAGTCTCTCCTTAATTCATCCAGTTTATCACCATTAGACACTTGTCAGGAATCACTGCTTTCGGTATTAGCTGGCCTCCCCCCAACTCAAGGTTTCCATGATGCCCCATTGCCTGCCCAGTCAAATCCAAACTCCCTGCAGCGTCACAGAGAGTGCTCTGTGCGTTGCTCCAGATCTGTCTTCCCCTCCCCGCCTGTGTACTCACTGGTGTATTTTCTGTTTATCATGTAAGAGTATGCCCATCGACCCTGGGTCTTTCTTCCTATGCCGTGTGAGATGCCTCTTGCCTCAAGTCTTCCTCCTCTGGCTGCTCACCCAGAGCCTCTCCAGAGCTTTCAGAATGAAGTGTAAAGTCTCCTCTTGCTGGGTGAAGATCCCCATGGTCCAGTCCACAGGATTTTCAGGGCTCCCACACTCCTCTGCATACAACGAAGGGCCAGTTACTCCTGTCCACCTGCAGTTCCCGGATACCCCACGTGCTTCCACGTCTGTTGGCCTTTGTGTGTCTCATCTCGTGTGTGTGGAATTGATTTTACTTCCCACACATGCCATCTTACCAGGTTTCTCTTGGGTGCCACCGGCCTCCAAGATGCCAGTGCTGCCACCTGTGCGATGCTCTCCACTCTCCTTCCTGTGCCAACCCACCTTTCCTGGGGATCGCACGTGGCCCGCGTGCTGGAATACTTTCATGTTTCCAGCCTGTGTTCCAGGCACCCAGCGGAGTGGCTCTCGATGGAGTGACGTGAACAGTGCAGGGTGGCAGGGAGAAGGGCACCTGGCAATGCAGGTAGCCACAAAGCAGAATCTAGCACAGCTCAGGGCCTACCCATTGGCTCTCATATTGAGACTGGATCCATTTCACCAAAGCAAAGCCTGACTAACCAAGCTCATGGAGACCCCTGCATATCACCAGCACACCTGTGCACTGGCTATTCTTGAGCCATGTCACTGGAATGTCACTACACTGGCCTGACACGGGTGCTGTCTCAGTTTACATGCCACACAGAAAGCCCACTCCACTAGACATTTACAGCCAGTCTGTTTTATTTGGCCTGGTTTATCACCTGAGTTGTGTGTGAGCTTCCTCAACTCAATAGAGAATAAACACCCTCATTTACAAGTTCTTAGGGAAAGATGAGAGCACTCTGCTATCGGCTTTTTCTTTTTGGTCCTGAGAACCAAACCTAGTGGCTTCTTCCTCAGCTACATCTCCAACTTCCTGTAAAAAATTTTATTTTATTTTACTACGGGGTCTTGCTAAATTGCCCAGATTGAGCTCCAAACTTGCGATCCTCCTGCCTCAGCCCTCTAGGGCTCTGACAGGTGTGCACCACCACAGCCGGCTTCCTATCACTACTCTATACACTGATTAAACTGTCACTTAACTCGTCACTAGCAAACCCTCGTGACCTGACTGGGAAGTCTCTTGAATAAACAAATATAGATCCTGCCACGAAACTTGATTTATTGAAAGTCTGGCAAAGTAGCATGTAGATACGTCCCATATGACCTCCTTCCAGGAAAGCCATTTTGCTCTGCTGATGTTCTCTCTCACATTTCTAACCCTCTTTCTTGTCATTCTTCTCAGCCATCACATCCCACGTGTGTTGGGACCTAACTAGCACGTCACAGACAGCTCTGTCCACTGCTTTGTCTGCCTGCCCTGTCTGTTCCACTGCTCTGCCACCACCACCAGCCTTTCCTCTTCCCCTTTGCTCCTTCCTCCTACTTTCTAACTCAGAATGTGCCGTGGGCTCCACTCAAAGGTAAGTGACCACAGGCAGATTCTGCCGCTATCCTTGATGCTGTGTTTCGTACTTGTTCGAGTCCTGCTGGCCAGTGGTGGCCTCACATGTCTAACAAGGAACAGCCCTCAGTAAAAACAGCAGAATCCTTTATCCATATACTGGTAAGGTCAGTTCAGAAGGGAAAATAATCATTCTTCTCACGGCAGTGCTAAATATGTTGTTGCTCTTGGGTTACAGACAAAGTTATATTGTTTTTTCTTTTTTGTTCTACTAATGGTTCATACACTCACATCTTGTCCTGCAGAAGCAAGGCCATCCCTAAATTCAGTTCTCCTGCTGTCTGTTAGCTGGTAATCAAACAAAACAAATCAAACAAAACTCCAAATCCCTTCCACTCATTTACTAATATTAGAAGATTCTAATGCTCACCTTAGAATGAATTTTTTTCTATTTTAAATGGCTAAGAAATTATATTTCAGTGTAATAACTATACCTTTAAAGAAAATTAGTCCAGTCTATGGATTTTTCTGTCCTGGTATGTCTTTTTCTCCTTTCCCCTTTTTCCCTGTATAGAATTTTTCACATAAGTGCGCTCTGTGTCTCGTCATCAGCCCCAACTTGCTCCATAGGAAAAACTAGCAACTGAACCCAAATTTTATGAAAGAACAAGGGCCGCCCACTTTTAACCCCTTCACTGTGAGCATCTCCAACCCTGCTCGGAATGTGCACATCTTAACCTTCATCTCTGAGCGGTGCCCTGGAGGTGTAACCCCTTAGTAACCTCCTCATCCGGAGAGGGGATGTCGAGAGTCCCTACCTGGCAGCAGGACCAGTCGTGAAACCAAGCAGAATCTGAATCCAGGTTAATCCTGTTCCTTGTTCCCACTCTTCCCTCATGGGTGAATTTTTAGGTTTTCTTGCCACCTTTTCCCACCTTAATACACGTGAATATTCATCATCTTCTTTTTTCTTCTAGTACTGGGGATCAAACCCTGGATTTTGTACTTGTGAGGCAGGCACAGTGCCACTGGGGCTTCTTATGTATTGGCCATTTCACCTTTCTATTTTTTACTCATAGAAAAAAGTTTACTTTGGGACATTAAATGTGTTGCTTTATCAGTGTCAGTCACGTCCTGTGCATAGCATCAAAACACTGTATCATTGCCCATTAGAAATAGCCCTTTGGGCCAGCCATGTAGCTCAGGGTACTGTGTCTGCCTGGCAATCCCTAGGTCCTGTGTTTGATTCCTCCCCTCAACAAAAAATAGAAGGCATGTCTTTGGAAGCAGATAATGGTCTATTGTTAAAACATGGTTTACCATGTGTTTAATCTGTGTGTTTCTGTAGCTGATGAAGAGTATGAAGACGGGATTGAGAGAATGTGCGACACTCTCCTTATGTGCATCGTCACGGTGCTGAACCAGGGCCTGCGGAATGGCGGGGGCGTGGGGGATGTGCTGAGGCGGCCGTCAAAAGATGTAAGCCAGAGAAAAAAGAAAATTCTTGTTTTTTGCAAGAAGCACACAATTACCTCTTGGTAACCTCTACTAGGCACCCTTATAAATGGCTTGGTTTTCAGGGCAGTGTGTTCATTAAAGTAGATTGGTAACTGTTAAAACCAAGCAATTGTGTACTAGGATTACACAGAAACACCTCATGTCCTATACAGCTGTGTGTGTGAGTGGCTATTCACTGTTTCCATGTCTGAACTGTCTGTTGTACAACAGCAACCAAATCACCGCTGTAGACTTTATATAGGGGGCATTCATTACATCAGCAGTAGCAACTTCACCTGCCTGTGTCTGCCCGATTTCTTAGCCATGAAGATTTACCATTTCTTCTGCATAGGAATAACCTTCATTGTTTGTCCACGGCGAATATGAACTTTGAACAAATTCCAACAGGATTCCTATGTTAAAATGGCGAAGTAGAAAAATTTCTCAATAATTGTAAAGTATCATTTGCTAGGTGGGAACCATTAAAGGCAGCCTATTGTAGAATGTTGTCACATTGTTGACCTTCATAAGCTCATGTGATTGCTAATGTAGATTTTCATGATTATCTAGCACACCTTTGTCAGAGGCTGAGGCCAGTTTTCCTTTATTCCTCCAACTCTGGGAGGACTAAAGAGTGGTTTTATCTATTGTATTTGGACACATTGTATCAGTTAAGTTAGTTCATGCAACAATATGGTAGATTCAATCCAAATGAATTCCCTTTTTTTTCTGATTCAATGGAAAATTCCATTTTCTGCCTGGCATATATAAAGTCCTATTGTGCCCAGCACTTTTACCTAACTGTTACACATGATGTTTTGTATGTTTTAGGCCACTTAACTAAGGTATCATCAACATATAAAAATCTGTACCTATTTTATGTATATAACTTGATGGATCTATGATGCTTTTGATTTCAGTATTCTTGGCTATAAAATGAATCTGGGTAGTAATTTAGGCTCTTAATATCAAGATCCATTGAGTGAATAATGTGTATAGTACTTGGCCATGCAACTCCAAGGACAAATCCTGACAGATCATTGGGTCCCCCTCAGCTCCCTGATAGCTGCCCTTTGGAATGAGTGTTTAGTTGTTAGTGTTTTGTGTAGTACCTAGGAAGAGGGCCTGATGTGCCAAATATGTATTATTGTCTTTTTAAATATATATTTTTTTAATTTCAGGAACCCTTGTTTGCTGCCCGAGTGGTTTATGATCTTCTTTTCTTTTTCATCGTTATCATTATTGTTCTTAACTTGATTTTTGGTGTCATCATCGATACCTTTGCTGATCTTAGAAGTGAAAAACAGAAAAAAGAAGAAATCCTCAAGACAACCTGTTTCATCTGTGGTAAGTCCTCCACAGCTGCTAAAATAGAGGTTTTATTCTACAGAGCAAGAAAGGTGGAGTATGATTTTTATTAAGAGAATGATTTTTTTTATTTGTCATGTTCTTAGAAAAATTATTTCAAAATGAAGGCTGGATAAAACTCAGATTATGTAACTGAGCAATACACTGGAATTCTCTGCTTCCATAAATAGATAGAAGAATTGTGCCCAAAGATATCCTGTCAAAATCTCTGCAATTTGTATGATTCTGTGATTGCAGAATGTGATGCAAATACCAACAGGTTTCACCAAGTGGCCAACAGGTTTTTAAACATAATAACATACTGATTACATAGCAAATGATCATTATTTTATTTTCTGTTAGACTGTGAATCCAAAGATCCTTTTTTTTAAATTGAATTCTTTATTGGTACAATTTATATACATCTCACAATCACACATAACATTGGGGAATTTGTACCAATATATGACACAAGTTAATTCTCATTTTTACCCATATCCCCACCCCCTATACACATGCTCTTTTATTTTCTTTCAGAATCCTATTTATTCCTTCCCCTCATTACATTCCCCCACCAAATTTCCTTTGGAAATTTCCCATTCTACAAAAACTGTCATACTTTCTAGAGCTCCTTTGCCTGTCCAGGCGCAGAGGGGAGAATGGCACAGTGAGAGTCTTCATGACTTCCCTTGAGCAGCACTGCGTCACTGAGCATGAAGTTCGGAGCGAGGCACCCCAGGAGAGATTGGCCAGACCATGCCCACCTTTTAGGTTAGACGGCTTCAGCCTCGTCCCATGGAGTCTGGGGAATGGCGGGCTACTTAGAGATTTGTACGTAGAAGAGTCCAGAGTCTAATTTCTGCGTTAGAGCAGTGTGGTGGCTATGGGGACAGTGCAGGAGACAGAACAGCCTTGGAGGTTATTGCCACAGTCCAAGTGACGAAAGTAATGGAACCCTGGTTCAGGCTGGTTAGTTGCAGCAGTATTAAGGACAGAAGGCAGAGTGAAGAGATACTTAGATGATAGAATTTTAAAATCTTGATTGCTAGGAATGAAGATACTTGGGTATTTTAGGTACTTTGGTAGATGGTAATTTCAACAGGTGTTTAAACTGAGAGCAGGGGAAAAACCATTTTATGTAGTGTACACTGGGTTTATCTTTGGGAGTGCTGACCTCAAGGCATACAGAGACCACAGGATGGAGTGTGAATCAGCCTCAGAGCGGGTGTCTGTCTGGAGACGGTGACTGAGAAATCCTTGGCCTTCATGCGGCAGTAAAATCTGCAGTCCCAGCGAAGGCTACCAAGTGAGAAGAGGGAGCAGACAGGGTACAAGTGGAAAATACTCACTTTGAAGAGTTAGGAAAGACAGAGAATCTCCCCCCAAATGCATCACTCACTTTCAACTTCCCATGAGCACCAAATAGGGTAATGTGAAGAGAATCAGGAACGTGTGGCATCTGGAAGTGACCAGAGAAAACTTTGGGAAGAATGGAATTAATTAGCCACACAGCCAAAGCAAAGAAGGCTAAAAACCCTTTAGAGTTCGCATGTAGGAACTTTGATATTTTAGGTAGAGCAGATTACATAATTGCTAATTAAGGATTTGCTGGAAAGAAATTGAGGCACAAAGTCTTCTTTGTGTCTAGATTAGACAGGCAAGGTTGAGATGGAGCAAAGGAAGACGACCTACAACATTTGGGGTTTTGAGGAAGAGAGAAACATGCCTAGGAGCCAAAGAAGATACTCTTTCAGTTTTAGAAGAGAAATAAACACTACTTTTGTGAAAAAGAGAATTAAGTCTTTGTCTATCTATATGAATCTATCACTACTTCCAGTTTCTCACAATAAGTTGTTTCTTTTTTTCTGTTGCTTCTCCGAAGACCCATCCGCCATCCAAATGGTGACCCCTCCCTTCTCCTCTGACCTTGACCCTCGTATGTGTCACCTCTCTTGGGCCATGTTGTCCTCCTGTATTGTCATCATGAAACATTTTTAAATTATTTATTGTATGTTCACTATATGTGGCTTTTACTTCATTTTTTAAAAAGTTTTTATTCAATAAAACAACTACTGTGTGCCGTGTAAATTGCTACTGCTTAAAAAGTACAAAAACACAGGCAGATCATGTCAGCATCTGACTAGTCAGCCGTATAACCTGGACCCAGACACAAGCTGCTTCAAAAATTGACTGAACCCTCCAGTTCCACGGTCAAGGTCTGACTCCCGGACGGCAACCCGGAGACCGAGCCAAGGTGGTATAGTGAGGCGGGCCAGGACCAGTGTGTGCAAGGGGTAGTGTCACAGAGGAGAAGAGACACTATCTTCGGAACACCTCTGTGTAACTTTGGTCTGTCTGTGGTGCTGGTCTCTAGAAGCTCTTATCTTCACGATCGTAGTCACTCCGATGTCAGATGACCACCTCCACGAAGGCCGCCTCGGCAGGGATCATTCTAGGGCGTGATCCGTGCCCCAGACCACAGCAACAGAACACGCAGACCGCAAACTTACTACGTCACTGAGCTGTGACCCCTGCTCCTCCGTGTCTTCCTTCACCTCTCAGAGTTACTCAGAAGCCTAAGACTGTAAATTCCTTAAAACATCACAATGGAACCCTTATCGCCAAATTTAAAAGTTCCTATCAAATTCCATTATTAACGTCCTGCCTACCTTTTATTCTCACTCTGATTGTTCTGTCTTTGGTTCCAACATAGAGTCTTATCCTTCTGCCCTTGAGAGAGGCTTTGCTTTGTCACTGACTTCCTGTTTCTTCTCTCCACTTCCCTCCCTCTGCACAGATTATTTCTCAATAATGGATATTCCAGCTCCACCGACCCCCCCCCCATTTTCACTTGTTCACTCGGCAGTCAGATAGGTTCGTCTTCCTGGAGCCAACCCTAGCACATCTAAAGCCAGCGAGTCCTGTCTTCTTGGCTGTCTCCTGTGGCCCAGCTCAGCCCGTCCACTTACTTGCTGCACTGGACAATAGCCTGGTCTTCCTCTGGCCACCTCGGCTGGAGACTTCATCATCTAGATACGCCAGTGGCTGTGACCTCACGGATCTGCTTCCACCATATGGTCCCCTCCATCCATGTAGTTCCACAGCCACACTTGGGATTTTCAAGCTCACCTCGGTTCATGTCCTCAGATGACCTGCTCAGGGCTGCCAGACTAATGTTTCTGTGTGGAATCCATCATTTCAGAAAGCCATCAGCAACCCTGCACAGTCTAAATCTCCAAGGCTTATCATTTTCCTGGCATATAAGGTGCTTCTCCCCACCCTGCCCATACATACCTTATCTTTTTTTTTTTTTTTTTTTTTGAGACAGGGTCTCGCTTTGTAGTTCAGGCTGGCCCTAAACTCACTGTGTAGCCCAGGCAAGCCTCGAACTCAGCAATCCTCCTGTCTCTGCCTCCCGAGTGCTGGGATGACAAGCGTGAGCCACCACGCCTGGCACTATGGTATGTAGTACTGATTGCTGGTGGGCGTGAGTCACCACGCCCAGTATTGTTGTATGTGGTTACCAGGAATTGAACCAGGGTCCTTGCACTTGCTAGGCAGGCGCCGGAACCACTGCACTAAATCTCTGGCCCCTTTTCATTTATTTTTAAAGATCTATTTATATCTCAAATTCCAGCTCGGCCATGTCACTCACTTTTAACTTGCTAGACTGTGTTCTAGCAAGAGAGAATGGTCCCCTTGAAATACTGAACTCCTAAGCGGCTGAGCTCCTCCCGTCTCCCCAACACGTAGCCCTGTTCAGGTTATTCCACAGGCCTTGTCTGATCCCACTGACCAGCGCATGCGTGTCTGCTCCTAGATTGCACCTCCACCCAAAAGCCCTCAGGAAGAAAGTGTAGATGCCACGGCTCTGAATTGAAAGCTCTTTGTAGTTTGTGTCAAAAAGTTCCTTTTCATCCTCATTTCTGAGGGTTGGCTCTCTGTTGGCCATACCAAAGGAATTGCCATCCTCCTCAAGGGGTATCTTACCTTCATGGCAAGAAAATGTGGGCTTTGGAGTCTGAAGTACTTTTTTCTTTAACTACTGACTGACCCCTCTACTAACTAGAGGAGATGAGTGGAGGGGTTTATTGAATCATTCTGAGTATTTCCTCACACCCTTAAAGTTCATGCTGGATTGTTATCATGGGGATGGTATATTTAAACATCAAGCTGTTATTATCAGTAGGTGCTCAGTAAAAAGGAAGCACCCTTCAGTACCCTTTATTTTTTCTGCACTTGGCACAATCGTGTTCCAAGGTGAAATTTTTATCAAAGCTTTATGCATCTTGAAACATTTCAAAGTGTACCTCACTTTATCTCTTTTGTGCTTCCTTGGCAGTTTTTACGACCAGATTGTGGATTAATTGATAATAGAAACATTGTTATAGCCTGATTACCTTATAAGCAGTAGGTGTTTGTTTGTATTGAGTTCTGGGAAATTCTATTTTAGTATTCTGTCTGTTTCTCTCTCCCTCTCTCTCTCTCTCTGGTTAGTAGCTCTACCAAGATTTATACCACATGCTTTGTAACTCACTTATTTAATATCTATAATTTAGTGGTTTTCAGCATATTTGTAGTTGTATAGAAACACTGTCATCAATTTTAGAATATTCTACTTCCCTTCCTTCCCCCTCCCTAACCTTCCACCCTCCTGAGCTCTAGACAGTCCCTAATGTAGTTCCTGCTTCTATACTTGTGCCTGCTTTGAACATCTGACACAAGTGGAATTCAAAGTATCTGCTCTCTTGTGACAGACTCTCTTCATTCAGAATAACATTTCACCCATGTATCAGTTCTTCATGTCTTTGTTTTGCAGAGCAATGTTGCATTGTACGGCTTTACTATATTTTGTTTCTTTTCATTAATTGTCAGGCATTGGACTCTCATGACAAACGCTGCTATGAATATTCACGTGTAGGTTTTGTGTAAATTCCTATTTTATTTCTTTTTTGTCTACACCTAGGAGTGGAATATGCTGAGTCATACGATATGTTTAACCATTTTAGGAACCGCCAACCTGTTTTCCAAAGTAGCTGCTCTATTTTCTGTTTCTACTAGCGTGTGCGAGGGTTTTGGTTTTTCCACATCTTCACCCATGCTTGTCATTATCTGGTTTTTATTATAGCTATCTTAGTAAGACTGTATTTTATTAGTGAAATATTTTTCATTCATTCTGTCTGTGTTGTGTTGAGTATCTGACAGCATTCTAAGCTATTGGGACCACTGATGAGAAAAGAAATAAATATTATCTGCCTGTGAAGATTTTATGTTATATTGGGAAAGGAGACACATAATAAGTAATAAATTCTTATCCAACCCTCTATGTGAAATGAAGTTTCTTTCTTTGGTGCTGGTTAGCAAGCAGGCTGTCTTTGCATCTATTTTTGCTTCTTTACCACACTGAGATCCAGTTTAACAACTTTCTCCTGGCTTTCCCTTGTTAGTGGATGACAAACACTGTCGAAAAGGAGAAAAGGAAAAAGGTTATGAGGAGTATCAGCAAAAAGAAAGGGATCAATGATGTGTTAAATAGTGTGATCAAGATATGCCACGTTGAGTTTTCAGGAAAAACTTGAAGATAACTCTGTCACCAGAGATTATCAGGGAGAAGAGTTTTGTGACCAGAAGAAACAACCAATCCAGAGCCCTGAAAGCAAGATTCTCTCCCCAAGGGACAGCAAGGAGGTCAAGGAGAGAAGAGTAGTGACTCAAAGGCCCAGTCACAGGCTTTAGCAAATAAATGTTGCTTGAGATACAGTTATGCTAAAAAAGTTTGGGTCATGGTTGTAGCTCAGTGCCACCATGCCTGCCTGGCAAGCGCAAGGTCCTGAGTTTGTTTCCTGGTGCCGGGAAAAAGTTGATCATTTATCTGAGATTCAAACTTAACTGGTTGTGATTAGCAGCCGAAGTGGAGGGCCAATGTCCTGGAGAGGTGAGGCAGGTCTTTGAAGGACTACTCCGGCTGCTGTGCTGAATGTGGACTGTGGAAGACAGAGTGGTGCATAGAGTGGTTTCTGGCAAGAGTGCTGGGGTTTATTTTGGGCAAACTGAACTGGCGTTAGGTCATATATGATGAGGCACAGCCATTGGACAGCCGAATTTTGTGGTGTTTTCCATAAGGCTATCCAATAACATAAGTTTAAAAATCCACCTCTTCGTTGGAGACAGATTTTTGAAAATTTATTGTACTTTGCATCTTACTATTTAAAGGATCTTCTACACGTCTTGTTGACCTTTGGAAAAAGGCTTAGAGAAAGAGGAGGCAGGATTGGAATCAATTTCCTGGTTTCTTCTCCAATAACTGAGCTGCAGAGCCAGACTATCCCAACACCCCATTTTACTGGACACTAGACATTCTTTTTCCATCATTGATTTTCTTCATGTCCATTCATTTCCTTTCTTCTACTTTTCAACTTGGAGAGCAAAGAACATTACTACTGTGCTTTTTTCTTCTGAGTGTCCTCTGGAACTTGAACAGACCACCCCTGTCCCAGAATGCCCAGAGCATGGTGGTCTAGGGGGCCAGAGTAGTCTCTCACCCTCCTAGCACAGATGACCCTCTGTGTCCATGTCCCTTTCACTGATCACAAGTGATTTTGAAGAGACAGCTATTAGCTGCCTTCTCTCTTTTAACCTATCTTCATAAAATGAAAGGGTGTTTTTTTCCTGTCCTGATTAGCAGGTATGCCTTTTTGTGCACCCTCATATTTTTTTTTTTTGCCTTTTTTCCCTAAACTTGTGGTCCAATTTAATTTGACAGTTTTGATATGGCTACATTTAAAATTACCTGCACATTTTACATCTATAATAGGACTGTGCATTTCCAGGGATCCAAGGAGGGAAAAAATAAATGTTAGTTGGGAAGAAATCTATAAACTATGGTCTTTCTTCCAGAGGTCTTGTGTACTGTGTTGTTTTTAATCATAACATTTTAAATAGGCATACTCTTCCAAAAAGCATTTTTTTCACAGTAACGATTATGTTTTGTTTTTATGCTCAGAAGTAAATGCTGATTAAATGACAAATTACATATATTATATTTCCTGTGTTTTGCAGGACTCGAAAGGGACAAGTTTGACAATAAAACTGTTTCATTTGAGGAGCACATTAAGTCAGAACACAACATGTGGCATTATCTGTACTTCATAGTCCTGGTTAAAGTTAAAGACCCAACGGAATACACTGGACCAGAGAGTTATGTGGCCCAAATGATAGTGGTGAGTGATCAGAGTTTTAATCTGTGACGCTATTGGATTACATTTGTTTCCACCCTTTCTAACCTAACTTCTTCCCAGAACATGAAGGTCCTAGGGTTGTTGTTGTTGTTTAACTTGTGAATAGGTCTGTCAGTCATCGAAGGACCTCCATATTGCCTTCATGATTGGTTCCCAGTAGATTTCGACTAAGTCTAACTTTCAGGTGCACAGATGAACCCTGTAAGGGATTCTCCAGGCAGTGAACGGTATCCTCTCAGGGATTCTGTCACCTTCTGACCTCTTGTTTCTACCATGGCTAATCTCCTGATGCCCCAAATCTAGAACTTGCCCGTGAATACATGGGAATGAGAGATCCACACTTGAAGAAACCCCCTGACTTTCAGAGGTCAAGAGCTGAAGAAGTTAAGCCGTGTGTGGGAGGGAAGGGCATGATGTCCAACCCTCGCATGAGAGCTAAGCTTCCCAGCAGTGCACACTGGGGTTGACTGAGCAGCCCGAGTGATGGATTTGCATTGATCTCACCACAGCCAGGGCTAATAGCCCCTCCTCATTTAAGCACAGAGGATGTGGTTGGCCATGGCTCAACGTTTCTTCTCACTCACAGAAAATTAAAGCTAACTGACCTACAGGGAAGTCTAAGAACTTTCAGTGTATCCAGGTCCACATTTAGTAAGCATAATTGCATTCACATAAAGTTACATATATGTATATATACCTATTTTATAAACTATTGGATATTTTTTTCTCAAAAGAATAATCCTACAAAGCTGTCTTAACTATCAAAGAAAGAGGCCTTTGAGGAGGGGGGATCCTCCTTGCTGTCTTGTCAGAAGGGTGGCATTTAACACCAGTGCTAAAGGGCCAGGAGGGGGACACTAACAAAAGGGCTCTCTTTTCCTCTGTGAGCTGATTGGCTACTTTGAGAAGCACATACACAACAGCGGGAGGAACCAAAAAATGTTGGGAGGCTAATTTATGGATAAGTACAGGTTAATAATAACTCGTCTTCTGATCAGCTTTGATGTGTCCCAAGAGAGCTACGTGAATTGAACTTTTCATGTTTCATAATTGATTTAAATGGACTGTAAGTTGTTTTCTCTATATTCTTCATCTGACAGTGAGCAGAACCTGATCTTATTTCTCTTTTCCCTGTTTCTCCTTTATGCCCTCCCTCCCTTCTAAATCTTGGTGGCGATAGGGACAATCATTATAATCTTAAGAGTGTGCATCCATATTCATTGTTTATACATTCTTGATCTCATTTGTGAGAAACATTTCATTTCCAC
The DNA here is from genome assembly GCA_004025085.1 of Thryonomys swinderianus. NCBI lineage: Eukaryota > Metazoa > Chordata > Mammalia > Rodentia > Thryonomyidae > Thryonomys > Thryonomys swinderianus. The sequence goes on from PVIC010011225.1 coordinate 14,279, forward strand.
TTGCTGGGGAGGAGCAGCTCACATTTAGAATGTGATCTCACATTGCTACATTTTATCAAAGCGCGAGTAAATTTAATTAATATATGTTTATCGGGCTCCTGTTACGTCTTTTGGAACTTAAAAAAGTTCAAGGACTGCAGCGCAGATTCTGAGGCAGTCTCTGTCTACCAAGGAACTTATTGCTTCATAACGGGGGAAAGAGAATAAAAAACAAATCAAAACAAAGGCAAAATGTACCAAGTTTCCTCAAGAGTTGAACAAACGGAAATCTGTGAAGGTTTGTTTAAAGATGTAGAGTGACATCCAGCGGGGAGGGGAACTAAAGGAGGGAGAGGCGAGAGGGGTTGTTACTTGGCCCAGTTTCAGTGGGACTTAGTCACTTCTAAGGCAGCACTGGGTGAGAGGGAGGAAAAACAGATCATACCTTTGAGCAGTAAGTATTAACTCTTGGGGCTACTTCACTAGCAGTGGGGCATCCCTGAAGGTTATAGCTAAGGGGACAGTGTGATTCCCACTGGCTCTTTCCAATGCAAAGTTCTCATCTGCACAATGGACATTCACAGGAACGGGCTCTGGTCTACCGGGCAGGAGGAAAAAGGGTACTGTGAGCTTAGGTCTGATGCAAACAGAAATCGTTCACGTGAAAGCTTTTCATTTTCTGGAGCAAGCCTCTCGGAAATCTAAACATCTGTAGCTGACAAGCCCAATTCAGAAGCTGTTATTCTGAGGTCTATGGAGATGATGCTTTTGAAATCTTGATCCTCCTGGAGAGAGAAAATTTTAGAACATGTAGAAAGTTGAAGCACTTTGACAGCTTAATTTAATGACTGATTTTTTTCTCCCCTCCACTTGAGAGATAACGACTCTTAGCAGTTCAGTAGAAAACCTGTCAATCTTATTTTTGCTATTTACACTGTGTTCATTTAGCAAGTTGATCTAGGCCCTTATCAATAAGCATTTGGAAGAAGTTTAAAATGCAGTCATAATTGGTATGGCTTCCATCTGCAAGGGTTGATGCATAAGAAAATGAGAACTCATCTGAACTCTGCTTCAGTGTTTAAGCAAATCTGATTTTATCTTCGGGTCCTTAGAAAATGCCTTCTAGTCTGTGGCCATACCACTGTGAACATGCCCAATCTCATCAGAAAATGCCTTCTACCTTTTGCTGAAATGGGAAAAACAAAATTATAGCAAGGTTGGGAGGCTGGGTCTTTCTTTCTCAGTTTGTATTCTCATTTCCAGTGCTTCAGCTTTATACTTCATTAGCATGTCCATGAGTAATATTTGTCCCAGTATCTATTAAACAAAGCAATATGTTGCTTCTAAAGGATAAGAATGCTGGGAAACGTATTGTGCCACTGTATCCAGCCAGCAATAGAATCAAGAGCCTAAAATACTAATCAAAACTTAAAACTGCCTCATGCCTCCCTTCTAACTGTAAACTAAGCTGTTTAATAGCCAGTGTATGAGTATTTGAATTAACAAAGAACATCTTCTGGGATATTGGTAGGGTAGGTGAAAGTTGACTAAAGTATTTCAGGAATATGTTTTCTTCTGGCAAGCAAATCCTCATTTTTGTTAAGAAAATTGATGTTTTGGACTGGTATGCAATGGAAATAGAAAATGATGAGGGAAAAGAAGGGCCATCCAGCAAAGTAAAAGTCATGAAAGGGAATGCAGTAAACTAGAGGAAAGTGTATAAAAGGATACATCCCCCAGCCCTTCCTAGTAATGGCCTTTGAGCATCACTGAGCCCTGTGCTTTGCTTATTACCCAAAAGATGATGACTGAGGAAGAACAAACAAAATAGAGATGATTAGAAAAAATGCCCAAGGCTTTTAGCTGTTTCTCTAACATTTGGAGGACATTTTCAGGTTTTCAGTGTTCATTTGCTGAGTGATATTAGGGATCTTTGGGGGATATTTACTGTTTAATTTGACAAACAGAGGGATCCAAGCCAGAGCTGCATGTAAAAGTAGGTACCGAGCTGCTGCTCCTAAAGTCCTCATGACCCTGGGCTGCATCTCAGCCCCTGTTTGACCCACCTCCGTCGTGACTGTGGGCTTTGGGGGCAGTTTGCTCTTGTGAGAGCATCACACCTTTAAGCTCTTCTATATTGGATTCAACTCCTGGCTGCTTCCTAACATCATGACAGTGTCCACTAAAACCTTAATTCAATTTTTTTACCATAATGGTCTGTTTTGTGATGCTGGATTTTAAACTTAAGGCCTGGCATGTGCTAAGGAAGTGGTCTAGCCCAGAGCTACAGCCCCAGCTCCAGGAGTCTTTCTTAACACACAAAATGATCGTAATTTTCCTGCAGGTCAGAACCAGGTGTAAGTAGGTCTTTGTTCTGCACAGTGCCAGGGCAGGTAATAACTGTAATGTGAATTTAAAACAGTTCCCTGAACACTGAGTGCACATTAGCAAGTTCGATGTATAAGGATACATTTTTTAAAAAAACCAGTTCCTTCCCCCTGGAGACTTCAAACATTTATTGAGTGGATAAGTACAATAACAAATGACTTAAATCAGTGGTTTCTTTTCAGCCCTCTGCCTGTTGGACATAATTTACAGAGAGATACATTAAAAATAGCTTGCGAGAGATTGGAAGATGAATTTCTCATTAGTCAAATGCTACCTCTCCCTTCTTGAAACTCAGGAGATAAAGAGGTTCCAGCAAGGGTTATGCCAGCTGACCTGCACGGAAGGGAGGCGAGCTGAGGTGAGGGTCTCTGGCCCCGCCTGGTCTTCCTTCTAGCGCTGCAGCCCGGCGCCCCCGTCCACTCCGAAGCCTAAGGCCAGCTGGGGGGCGCTTTTCAGACTAACGGCCCCTTAAGAAGCAATCCTGCCCTGGCCCGATCTGTTAGGACTCGGGAAGGAGAGGGGCCACCCTTCTCACGAAATAAGAACGAAACCTAGTCACTCATTACTTGAGCCACATAAGGCAGGAAAAGCACTAACAATTTGCCAGATGTTTTCAGAGACAAGAAGGCAAAAATCAGTCTTGTTTAGTTAAACCATATTTTTTGAGCGGTTACTACCAGCGGAGGGGGACGTTCGGGCTCCTCGTGGAAGACATCGGATCGGCTGAGATTTTCATGCCCCCTGCTGTTTCAGCACCATTTCCCAACTTAATTTCCGCATTATTGTTACGTGTCATAATTATGAAATTACATGTTCTGATTCTATTATTTCTAATTTACCCTAATTGTGTAATTGGATCTAATGAAGCCAATTATGTAACTGCTTGATTTTTTAACTAAAACCGATTTTAAGGGCTTCAGAACTTAATGAGATGCTTTCTTAAATGTTTACACGTCAAGGCAAGCCGAGGGGACTCGGCGGCTCGAAGTGTGCAATTACAATGTCAATGTAAACAGTCAAAAAGCCCCCACCTTCGCACCCCACGTTTTAAGTGCAGACATGTGTCTTCCACGGAGGGCAGTCTGTCTCCGTCCCCCCCCCGCTCTGGATGCCATTGTCACTGTTGGAGCTACGCGCTGCCTTATTCTTATTTTCTGCGTAACACTCATCTGTCGGCTCCATGCGTTGTCACCTCTGTGCACACAGGCTCGCACCTCTCTGATTCTCTCTCTTTCTCCTTTATGAACGAGAGAAACGCTAAATGCTAATGGCGCTGCCCATAGTGGCTTCATTTGGAAAACCAGATGCAGAGCTCGAGCTGATAGACCTCAGTGGCAAGAGTGAGCGGGGAAGGGTTTGGGGGCGAGTAGCGCTGGGATGATCTTCTTGGACTCTTCCCGCTGAGACAGAGGCTAAGGGTGAGTAGCCAGGTGAGACGCTGGCTGACGGCTCCATTCTAGGCTACTTCCTGATTGGATCCCAAATGGGATCTACTTAGATCTACAGTATCTAAGTAGTTGTCCGTAGGGTTTAAGGTGCCAGGAAGTGGCTTTTGTTACTCGTTCCTCAGCGTAAAAGAAGAAACCGGGCTTGAGAGTATGGGGCTTGATTTCACAGAATTTCCATTTATAAGAGTATTGACTACTAATGCCCTTAGTTTCTCAGTTTTTCCCGCTCATAAAATACATAGAATGGGTCAGTCTGAACTGAGGATAGAAACAGCTGAACTAAAAGAGGACCCTACTGGCTTCCAGCTGTCTTGGGCACGAACCCTTCAGTTGCAGGATAGAAAAGCAGAATGAACAGAGCAGCTAAAGATGCAAGGAAATAGGCAGAGGGGCTATTTGGAGAGCTTGGGAAAATGGCTAGTTTAACAAGAAATTCTGCAGCCTTTCAGCAAGTAATATAACCGTGTCTTTGCATCCCAGCTAAAAATTAGTCCTGAATGAGGCTGCGCTTCCCTTGAGGAGTCACAGAGAGGGCTGGATAAAGTCCTGCACACTGCAGCCCTGGTGCTGATGGAACGGAGGAGGTGCATCCTGACTGTGCTGGGCGCTGCCCCGAGTGCTCTGTGTGTGTGATCCCTTCCAGAAGCTTCTAGCAACTCCCGAAGGCAGATCCTGTTACTGTTATTCCCAGCCCCACACGAGGAACCCACAGCCTGGAGGAGATGGTGACTTGCCCACAGCGGCAGAGCTGGTACAAAAGGATGCTCTGTCCATACTGTGCCAGGCACATGCAAGTGATATTAGCGTTGGGTCCTGTACAATGCAGAAAGCGAGAGGCCACAGCTCCCCGAGGGCAGGCGAGGCCAGCTGTCCCCAGCACTCTTCACAACACATGCGGCGCTTTAGAGGAAGAGACCTATAAAAATTCAGTCCACGAGGCAGGGAGTAGACCTGGCCGAGAGACAGGAAGTCACGTGACAGCCTTGCAATGGCAGGAAGGCCTGAGCAGAATTCAGATAGGAAGAAAAGGAGCAGGTCGGCCACTGCATGTGACTTGACAAAGATTAGAAATCCTGCAGAGGTAGTTATGATTGCAGCCAAGAAAGAAAGAAGCTGTAAGATGGTTGCATTTAATTTGACCATGATTTAGTGAGGAGCCATATGCACCGGGCACTGATAAAAGCCAGGGTAAAACATCCTCCCGGCCTTGCACAGCCGCCTCTGGATGGGAAGACACGTGCACCAGACGCTTCAGCGCAGGTTGGTACAGTGGGAGGCACAGATGATACGCAGGGCCGCATATCCTAGGACATCTTAAAACACGCAGACCGGTGCCCTCTGGTGAAAGACCCTTCTGTGGCACTTAGGATAAAACTGAAACTTTTCCAGGACCCCTTGTGCAGTCTACTGGCAGCCTGCCTCAGTCCGCCCTGCCTCTGCGAGCTGCCTAGTTGTTCAGCTACTTTGGCCCTTTTCATTTCTTTCCCTCCTGTCAGCGCTGCTGCATACATGCACCTTCTGCTCGCCGCTGGCCCTGGCTCCCTCCGTGCCTCCACCCGTTCACCTACTACTTTTAGCTCTCAGATTAAAGCCTTATGTTACAATTCTGTGCTCAGGAATCCCTTTACCCTTCATTGTTAAAACGCGTACTCCACCAGGGCATCGCCAGGGCTGCTTTGTTCCTGGATGTGTTCCTCACCCCTGAATGAATTCCCAGTACCTAGAAAGCACTCAACACAGATTTGTTAAATCAAACCCAAGAGAGCCAGTGAGGCACCGAAAAGAGGACAGTTGTTTCTGGCTGAGGGCACCGGGAACACTTTCTCAGAGAAGATTTGGAACCAGTGGGCCCTTCCAATGAGGATTGTTGAACCCGTGGCTGTGCACATGGGTCAGGCCGACACTTGGGAAAGCTGAGGTGGAAGGATCGCAAATTCAAGCCCAGTATGGGTAACGCAGTGACTCGGTGAGACTATGTCTCAAAAACAAACAAAACATGCATGGGCTGGGGATATAACTTAGTGTAAAGGCTCTGGTTTCAATTCCGAATACTCATAAAAAGAATACTAGGACTTTGATAGAGGGGATGGAAAGAAATATGGGCCAGGCAGAATGTGTATGTAAAGGAGAAAGTGTGAGAGAAATTAATTGAATTAATGGAATGAGGTATACCGGCAGCTTTGCATGTAATCCTATTTAATTATTACTCTTGTATGTAAATTGAGGCTTAGAGAAATGTGTTGTTTATCCAGAGTGTTGCATAGAAAAGGACTTGAACCAGGGTGCCCACATCTTTCTAGGGCAAAGTCTATGATTTTAGCTGTAGCTGTGCCATCCGCCGGTGCAGACTGAAGTCAAACATACCTTAGTCAATACTGGAGAGAAGGTTTGTCTGGGCATCAGAAGCTGAGAGGATCACTGGAAAGAGCAAAACCTTTTCTTCACCTCTGCTATTCTTAGGAATGAAAGTTCCTAGTGTCTGAGCTGCAGCACAGAAGATCTGATCTAAAATGCCACAAGTCCCTTCCCATTTTTAAAAGGTGTGTGTGTTCAAGAGGAAGGGGAGGGAGGCTGAGGCTGCTATGTGGTGCTCAGGACCCAAAACACAAAACGCCTGGTGTGTTGGGAAGTTCTCACTTCACCCTGAAAGCCAAAGAGCACGCGTCACAGAGCGGAAGCCAAAATGGCAGAGTCCGATTTGCACTTTGGGAAGTATGTCTCGGGAATCGCAAAGCAGTGATCGATATGAAAAATGGAGAGAGAGTTTGACACAGGTAAAGGAAAGGTCATTTCCTTTGCGGGCACCGGGCAGTTTGGGGGACTGGGGGGCCTTGAACAGTGGGAGAGGACAGGAGTTGCACAGACGTTCAAGTGGTATGATCAGCTCATCGTCCCTTTTCGTGGCCAGGAGGAAACTAAATACATGGGTTCGGTTGGATTATTCATTAGTAAAGTTCAGTAAGTGTTGCAAAGATGAGATTTTAGTCTCTTCTATCCACTAGAGCATTTGCGGAGTAGAGTACAGTGCCTGGTATATAGTAATGATTTGTTAAATGGCATTAAGCTTCCTACATCACTTATATGCACACGACAGATGAAATGACTATTGAGACTATTTGGATGAGACTATTGAGTGGAAACCACGGAGTGGCATATCCGAAGAACTTGCCCTTGGACTTAGAAGGGCACAGAGATAACTATTAATCTAATAATAATGGTGATCGTAATGTCAGTCTCCCAGCCAGATTTAACCCATCAAAAAGGAGAACCAGAAAGGAGGAAAAAACAACCTCTGTAGGAAGACTCTGAGTGAGGATTTTGTCTTTTCATTAGCTGGCGAACCTAGAAGTGATTCGGTCAGTCTATGGATATCTTCTGGTCCATCATTGATTTGTAACTTTTTATATAAAATTATACTGTAACCCCCAAACATTTTGAGCAAAGTGACCTGGATTTGTTCACTATATAGAAGCCATTTGAAATAATGACCCACCCTAAGTCATTTATTTTAAGCGTATAAAGGGATGTTCACATCACTGATTCTCATAACCTTAATAAAAAGATTCCTTCCTGCTGTGCCCAAGAAAATCCTTGTTTCCCAGTTCTAGTCATTACTGTAAGATCTTGTTGAATTCTCAGTTGGCTTTCTGGAATAATAATGTCCACACCACTAGGACTGATATATTTTACTCAGAAACTTGGCTCTCTTCCAGAGAGTAACAGATGCCATCAAAATGTAAATTGTGAAAATGAGAACTATATACTGTAAGGCCACAGGGCTCCTAGCTAATGGTTTCTGATAGACTAGCTTAGACCAGCCCACATTATGACTAATGAGCTCAGAAGGCAGCGAAGCTGAAATACTATGCTTGTGTTAGGTAAGATCATCAGACAAACTAATTTCCACAGGATTTGGGACTAATCTTATCTACTAAAAATCCTGAAAAATAATTGCCGAATTTCACAAAAGCAACTCGGCATTTGTATTTTTGAGATCAGTTATTTAATATCATGTTGGTAGAGTCTGCTACTTTTATGGGATTTAGAGATCAAGGTGTTTCAAAATAATAGCATCTGGGGTAAGTTACCTCAGCCTCCTGTGTCTGTCTCCTCATCTGTAAAGAGCAGCAATACTGCTCTTCACTAGAATTCCTGCGTGGATTAAACAAAATCACCCACATCCTGGTGCCTACCAAGGTGTCTGGCTCGTGCGTATGGCTCAACAGGTGTTAAGTCGTTCCGCCTCTGTTGAAAATATTCAGTGAATTAAAATAACATGGCTAAATAAAAATACTGCTGTGCAGTTGCAAATCATCCCTAAGCCAGTTAATGTTCGAGCATTCTACCAGTTCGACAGAGTATAACTATCTATTGGGTATAGCCTAGCTGGGAAGAGAGAGAGGGGAGATCAGGCAGGGCCTCTCAGGCATTTCCTGTTTAGGATAGAAAGCAGATTCTTAATGAGTGGCCACGGTTTTACAGTTAAATAGCAAGAATTACTAGCAGGACACAGATTGGGAAGAGAAAACTTATTATGTTATCTGAACCAAACCCACATTTTTTAGTATTTGCCCCTTTGTTAAGCCAGAAGTCAGGAACTTGCTTAAATATATATACTTTTAAACTTTTATTAGTACATGCTTCACCTCAGTATTTGAATTACTGGGGTCATTGAATCCATCTGCATTTTGCAATGCAGATTTGATTTTTAGGACAAGTCTTATCATGAAGATGCGTGGTATGATGCCATGTGGCATGTTTCAGAGAGGACACGGGGACAGATGTTCGGTGAAAGTGAGTGATGGGCAAAGATATAGAGTCAGTATGCAAATTATCTAAAAACATTCTTTTTCCGGCTTTGTCTTCATACTGGAAGCACCATTGCCTTCTTCGGGGCTGAAGAGTGGAGATATTTAGTTCACTTCCCAAAGAATATGTTCTAGGCCCTCACAGTGAAAAGCTTGCAGGATTTTTCCATTATAAAATCACCCTTTCTTTATTCCTTTAACTTTTGAAAAAACCCAGGATAAAGCACAAATTTTGCCTTAGAAATCATATCCTGATTCTCTTGAGTTTCCTCCTGAATTGGTGTTCTACTGTAACTGTCAACTCTGAAGAAAAGCTTCAAAGTATTTATGTTACTCCATAGGATTATTGATGAACATTTCCCATGTGCTGCACATGAAAATAAAACTCTAGTTGACCAGAATCTGAAATTCAAACATAGCCCTCTTCAGAGGTAGTTTGATTCCAAAGGTAGCTGTAGCTTTTCAAAGTGATGATTGGCCCGAGCTCCCGTTTAGCCCTTGATATCCCAAGTGGGGATGTGAGGGCCTTCAGTCCTGTGACCAGGAAAAGAGACAAACTCTGTGGACCTGGATACCTTGTTCATAATGAGCACCTCTTCTGTCCTAGTTCTGAAATTCTTGACTCATAATGTCTGAAATACACTTTACATCAAATTTTGGGAATACGAATGTTTGTGTTACACGACACACCAGAAGCAGTTGTAGCAGAGGTCTGGGAGGGGTTGACTGTTTGCATTTTGATTCCTGGGAGAGCGTGTGTGGTTTGACCCACCCCAGCTGGAGTCTGGCTTTGAATCCTGGTGATCTGTAACCCACAGATCACACCTCTGCACTGCCGCTTTCTCAGGAGAACAAACCAAACAAGGGACAGACCCTGGATTTTCCTTCAGACGCAGAGCCAAACCCTCTAAGAGAATAGCCACCTATGTTTTTGGCAGGCGTGTAAGATCTGGAAAATCTTCGATCTTGGGCTGCCCGGGTAGAGAGCAAGGCTGGGAGAATTCCTGCGCTGAGGGCCTAGAACCATTTGGTAACATGAGATCCAGCTCGAAAAGTCATTTGGGAAGAAAAGCGTAGTGCAGCAGATGTATAATAAGATACTTCATTTTATTGGTGATGACAAAATTTATTCTTTTGCAGTGGAACGATTGCCTCACTTTATTTTCTAAAATAAAACTTAACCATGTCCGAGAATCAAAAGAAGAATCCAGACTCTTGAGAGGGGTTTAATGAAGAGACACTGTGTGTGATACACAGTGTGACACAGGGTTTTAGCCACAGGCTAAGGGACACTAGAGCCTTGGTCAGGCTATTCAGTCTCCCTAGGTCTCAGTTCCTGCATCTGTAAAATGAGGAAAGGTTCCTACTTAGAGGGTTTTATGACAATTAAATTACTATTTATCTATTATCTGACAAATAGGAGGCATGATATTAAATTATAAAATTAATATGAGTGTTAGAAGGAAGGGGCAGTGTATCTTGGATCAAGAAATTCTTTCATTAATAACTTTTATTCAGTGCCTCTCATGTGTTTGTCAGGAGTTGGACACTCTAGGGCTGAATGAGTTCACTGCTTTCAGGAATCTTGGGCCCAGTGGGAGGCAGAAATACACAGATGCAAAAGTTTGATGACATCATCAGGCAGCGACACTTGATGGAATACAGATGAGCGGCTGGCTTCCGGGTTAGGGAGGCCATTTCCTAACCCTTCGCATGCAAAGGAAATGAACCATGAATACAGCTTTCCCGCAGCCCCCAGAACCTGCTTCAGATACAGAAACCTGTGCATGTTCAAGCCCATGATATAAATTTATGGTGTATTTGCCTGTAACCTAACAATGTTATCCCATATGCTTTAAATCATTCCTAGATCGTTTTTTTTTTCTATCTGTGGTACCAGGGATCGAACTTGGATCCTTGTGTTTCCTACATAGGCGCAGCACCCCATGAGCTAAATCCCTGGCCCAGTCGTCCCTAGACCACTTGGAATGCCTAAGACAGTAGAAGAGCTTCATCATTAGTTTTACTATAGTGAATGAGGAATTAAACAACAAGGAAAGAAAGTCTGTCCATGTTCATTCAGTGTGACAGTTATTTTTCCAAATATTTCCGCTCTGCGGTTGGTTGAGTCCACACAGGCTGAACCTGGGGATGCGCAGGGCTGACACAGCTCACACCCAGAGCGGGCCTCTGCCACCCGGATTGGGTTGGGGCCAAATGGTAGGAATCGCTCATGGTAAGAAGGTTTTGCTGATCCTGCACGTGAAGGAGAGACATCCACCACTTTGCTTTGTTGTGGACAGAATTGAACCCAGAGCTCTCACCCTGAGCGGTATCGCTGGACTCAGACTTACAGTCCTCCTGCCTCCGCCTCCTGAGCCTGGGATGAGAGGTATCCGCCAGTCCACCTAGCTGGCCAGGCTTAAGTAGAAGGACCACAGGATTGTCCACAGAATTTCTGGGAGGTGTCATACGCCCCACAGTAAGTAGACGGTAAAGAGCAGGAGCAGAGGAAGGGAAAGCAGGGGCCCTCGGCGCCGAGGGATAGTGCTGGGGGAGGAGGAAGGGCTGGAGGACAGCGGGCCACCTGTGCGGAAGGAGGCATGGCCTCGGAGCCTGTGGGTTGTCCTCGCGGTCCCGCCATCCCCGAGCCCGGAGTGCGTGGTACCCCCAGCCCTGACCCCAGCTCTCTCCCATCAGCACGCCCCTCCTCTGGCCCGTGCGGGCCTCGGTTCTCACAGCGTAAGGTCCAGCTGTTGCATCCGTGAGGGAGGCACATCTTCGGAAAGGAAAGTTTCCCTTGCGTGGCCCGGCGCCTGCGAGGAAGAGCGCTGGGGAAGAGCAGCGTGTCCTGTTTTCCCAGCGCCCTTCCCCGTCTGCAGTTATCCACCTGCGCCTCATGGGCCTGTTTTCTTGCTCTGTTTCCCTTGGGAACGGACCCTTCCCGGACCCTTGTGAGGCAAGAAGGGGCTCAACAGAGAGCTGCTGAGAAGAAGGGAATGACGGCTCCCCAGGGCCCTTCGGGGTCAGAGGGGTGCCTTGATTGTGCGTCACTAATAAGTTAAGAAAGCTGTGCGCTGGTTTTTTAGCAGAAAGGAAAAAAAAAAAAAACAAATTGGAGCCCGGGTGACCTGAGGAATACTTGTCCCGCTGGGTTCTCAGTAGTTAGCTCCTCCTCTCCACGCCCATTACACACATGGTGACAGGACCACTCGGAAAGTGTTGGCACGTGGCCCTGAACGGAGGAGATCGGTCTTGCATAAAACTCATGTTTGCTGACTGGTAGAAACAGGGACAGTTTGTTTATGTGGTGGAGCTATTTATATCTGAAATTCCACCCCGCAGAAGTCCCTCCTTTCCCCAGGCCCGGTAGACTGATTTTGATGGTGTGATACTTACAGGCCTCTGCAGACCTTTCAGGTCGGAGTGGCACTGGGACCAAAACACTCCCTCCCCATCCGGTTTCCCCCAGCCCCCCTCTGTTTTGGGCAGTGACAGCGACCCGACACCGACTGGTGTGCTGAAGTCGGATCCTAAGCACTCATTTAACACAGACCCCACTGTCACAGGTCAGTAAGGGCCTCTGCTGCTGCCCTTCGGGGACCCTAGTTCCCCCCAGCTTGAGGCTCTTCGGCTGCAAATTCAGGGGCTCCCACGACCCCTTCAGATTCGGACATCCACTAGAATGTCACAGCAGGCAGAGGAACGCCACACTCACAGGTACAGGGCGATCGGGAAGGATCCGGATCAGGATCCAGAGGGGAGGCGCAGGACAAGGCCTGGGTAGTCTGGGTGCGCGGCTGCTGTGCGGGGAGCGCCGGCAGCGGCTCTGTCCAGAGTTCTACTGAGGTCTACTCAGGATGGAAGCTGGCCCACGGCTCCTGGGCCACAGAACCGGCCCCAGCCTCCCGCCCTCCTCAGGACTTGGCCGACTCGGGACCCAGACCTCGAATCGCGCCGTTGGTTTTCCCGGGAGCGGCCCACAGAGTCAGCGCCTCTCCGGACCCAGACTCAAAGGGCTCCGAAGGGCTCGGCAGTAACACAGCTGCGCCCTGGCCTTGGGAAGTTCTGGGTGCTTCAGAACCTCCTTAGAAAACCAGTTCAGTTCTTCTCTATGGCAGGTATGTTCACTCTTTTCTGCACTTGCATTTGTTGCTTTTTAAGATAGTTAACAGGAAAGGGGTTTGTTTTGTTTTGCTTTGCTTCTTTCTTTTCTGTGCTGTACGGTGGCTCAAACTTAGGACGTTGTGCTTGCCAGGCAGGCGCAGCACCACCGAGCTACATCCCCGGCCAAACAGGAAGCTCACTCTCCTCTTTTCTCTGTCTCGCCAATACACAGTATGGCAAGTATCTCTTGCACACTGTGATTCAATTAAGCAATAATCTTAAAACTTCTAACTAGTCTAGAACACCTTCAGCTCTCCGCTACCCTGTGGCAGACGTGACCACAGTGGCCTTCTTAATCCCAGGCTCGTCCCTGTACTGGTCACTGCCCAGAGAACAGGGGGACAGTTTCTAATACAGACCAGAATATGTGCTTTCCCGCTTCAGACCTTGGCCGGCTTCCTCCTGTGCACAGAATCAAATCCAAACACCGCGTCCAGACGCACGAGCCCTGCCACCTGCCGTCCTCTCCCCTCCCCCACGCGGAGACGCTGGCCTGCTCGCTGCAGGCGGTCCCCCGCCGCCCAGCTCCCTTCCGCCTGCTGGCCTCTGTGTATGTTCTCGCAGTCACAACATCCGGATGTTCCTCTCGCATTTTCCAAGCCTTGGCTTAAATGTCACCGGCTCAGAGAGCTTTCTCTGGAAACCTTTTCAAAACAGATCCCTCCCTGCTCTCCTCCTTTATCCTCACACCCTGTTTTTAAAAAGAATTTCCCTGAAACATTTATGAATCTAACACACCATATTTTAATCATCTGTCTCCCACGCTGTGACCTGCACGAGGGCAGATTTTCTTTGGTCCCTGTGACATCACCAGACCAGACCCCAGGGCAGCTTCAGCCCGTAGGAGCGCTTTGGAAGTACTTGCTGATAGAAGGCTTCAACAAATGAACGAGCCAATGATATGTGGCCTTCGCTTGCTTAGTTTAGCTTCCTAATAAAGAGGGGGAGACCTACAGCAAAACCAGACAGTGCTCAAAAGCACAAGTATTAGTCTAGCTGAGTTCGCTTGGATCTCGCTTGGGTACAGCTAGCTGTGTGTGAGAGAGAATTTTCTTATTTTCTCATTGTTCTTATCGGTCAAAAATACAAAGATACCTTCTCTAACAATTAAAAATGTATTTGAAGACCAATAAATGTGAGGAATACAATATCTCATAAGATCTGTAACTCTTTCAGGAACACGTAGTCAGGTGCATCCTCTGATCAGAGGGCTCTAAGGTTTTGAGATTGACCTTGACAGAGAGAACTACATTAGGAAATAAGAGGAACAAAGAGATTGGACAAGCTCCTTAAGCCCCACTCAGTTCCCTTCCTGAAAAACAGAGCATTAAATTTATCAAAAGATCTTCTGCCCTCTGATATTCTGTGGCCCTGTAGTTAGAAGTGCATGTCCAGGGCCGGAGGGTTAGCTCAGTGGTTCCGGCGCCTCCCGCGCAAGCGCAAGGTCCTGAGTTCGATCCCCGGTAACCACATATAATGCTGGGCATGGAGACACGCCCACCAACAATCAACGCCGCATGCCACAATGTCAGACGTGGTAGCTCACGCCTGTCATCCCAGCACTCGGGAGGCAGGGACAGGAGGATTGCTGAGTTCGCGGCGGCTTGCCTGGGCACCATAGTGAGCTCAGGGCCAGCCTGAACTACAAAGCGAGACCCTGTCTCAAAAGCAAAAAAAAAAAAAAAAAAGAAGTGCATGTCCAGAAGTCGTGAGAATCACCCTCCAACATATTAGAGAATCAGTGCAATTCTCTTCCTTAGTGTAAGTCTGACTCATTCAGCGGCCCTCAGACAGTCCCACAACACCAGCTAAATTTACTCACAGGAAGTAACAAGTCTGGGTATGGCTGGGGTCCCATCCCTGGTCTGCATGCAGAGATGGTGAGGAAAGTGGAGTGGAAACTGGTGTTGGATCTTCGTCAGCAACCCATGTCAGCCAACCCCTTCTTCTTCCTCTTTCTCTGATAAAGTGCTGCATGGAGGGAATGGAAATCCATTTGATGAAAGACAGACCACTAAGGAGAATCAAGTCTCCATGGTGGCAGACACATGGGCTCATGCATGTGAATACACTCTGTTCAGTTGATACCAGGCAGATTAGTTGATGTTCTTACAATATGGTAACACAATAGTCTCCCTAGAGTAAATAATTTGTTCTCTTGCTCATTTTTAATTTTTCCCAAGGTCGTGTCTTAGCTGGGCTGTATTGCCAGATTTCTTCTCTTCCTATAACACCATTCTTCCATTTATTTTTCCCTATCCACTTTATTTGTTTTTGTGGAATTCTTGTACTTGATTACACACTGGCTTCATGAACTGTTATCTTTCTCAGTCTTCCTCTGTGATCTCCCTTGCTCCCCGTGGTTTGGTAGATGTGAATGTAATAGAAGCTAAGATTATACTATCTTTAATAAAGGAGAAACTGTGGAGTATGGAGAATGCAGGGGAGCTTGGAGAAAGAAATCAATCAGGTTGGCAAGTGACATCTGTGGGACAAAGTTCAAAACACTTGTTTCATGCAGTATATATTGAATAAGCTTGTGGGAAAGATGGGTGAAATGAAGATGGAAAAGTAAGGAGCCATTTTGTTCAATTTAAATGATAATGATGTATTTTTTACATCTTGAAATTTCAGGATTTCCAACAACTGTCTTTGATACAATATTTTACACAATTGCCTTAAGGGTCTTCAGAGATAAAAGTATTTATCTAAGGTTGTAAATTGGGTTTATCCAATCTCTGTATAACAGAAGCTGATACAGTCACTCTACAGAATTCAACAGATCAAGAATTGCTTTATTGTTTGAGAATTTGGAAAAGCTAAGACCAAATAATCCTCAAAACCTATAGTTAACTGTCATTTTAAAAAATGAATCTTAGATCAAATGGTGTCTGCGTAATTTTCTGTGGGATCAAGTCATCATCTAATGTTTTTTCTATTCATTTTGTAGAAAAAAATCATAATGCTGGTTTTATAGAACCAGAATTTATTCTAAAATTAGCAGAAAGGGGAACTTGACTTTTCTTCCTTGTGGTTTTTGAAACTATTAATATATCATCCTTTTTAGAAGGAGTCAATCAACAGGTTGATTGTATTGTTCCTCTCAGAAGGATTATTTGAGCAAAGTACTCCCTTCCTGGTCAGCAGGTGGGTGGTTTCTTCTTATGACAGATATATCTAGGGGTTCATAGCCTGGAGAAGAATGACCTCTTTAAAGCTTGCATTTTAGCCAACTGTGGTAGTTCACCCTTGTAATTCCAGTATCCTGAGTGATGGAGGCAGGAGGATTGCAAGTCTGAGCCCAGTCTGGAGAACTTAGTGACTTAGGTGACTTAGTGAGATTCTGTCTCAAAACAAAAAGAGCTGGAGATGGAGAGGCAGGCAAGTGTGGAGGCCTTGCGTTCAACCCCTGGTACCCAAAGAAAAAACTAATAACAATAACAAAACTTACCATCTCTTTAGTCTTTCTGTCCTGAAAGAAATCATAAAACAACAGTGGGGAAGAAAATGGTAGATTGCATTAAGTTATTTCAGCAACAAGAGGATATGTTTTATTTTGAAAACAGAACGGAGATAGATTGCACTTGGATGATTCCTGATAAAGACATCCTTGTTAACAAAAAATATAAATACTCTTGATTGCACTTTCTGTAAAACGCGTAACTATAGGCATCAAAATATCAAACCAGAATTAAAAGGAATCGATGACAAAAATAGAGATGCTACAGGGCATGAAGTTGTAGCTAAAGTTCACATGGCCTTTTATTACTTACTTGCAAGTTAGTTGGATTTTCTTATTCCTCCCTCCTGTTGCTGTAATTAGCCATCACACTGGCAGAAACCACATTTTCCACATCACATGGGCAGTGTCTTTTAAATTGGCCAGGAGAACAGAGAGAAGAGGCTATGCTGTTTTCATGAGGAAACGAACCAATTTCGGAAAATAAGAATATTTGTTGCTGCTCACTGAAAACCTGTCAGCCTCCAGCAAAGGATGTTTAACTGGTAATTACTTTAAAATAGAATTCTCTTCTAGCTTGGTAAAGAAATCTTTATGCATTATTTTTACTTTCTAGTTTAAAGTAATTTATAGTTTTGTGGCAAATTTGACAATATGCGGGAAATACGATGATACTTAAAAATAGATTAGAAATGGTTCCTATGAAGGCACCAGCTGTGAGACCAGTGTGTGTGGAGAAGTTTTATTCCTTACATTCTCTTAGGCTTCGGGGTTTAACCACCATCGCTTCCCCCGTCACTGGACCTTGCCTTAATCAAATAGAACAACTGTTAATGAGCATCCTTTTCAAAGCGTTTTAAATTTCAAACATCTCATTCCTTGAAATGGCATGCAAATATTACTCACAGTTTATTTTCCAATGAAAACATCTTCTATTTTATTGCTCCTAGAATAAAAGCACAGAGGAGAAAATTCACTTTAGAGTTTAAAATTGTCAACTCACATATACAATGGCAAACCATCCTAAACAGAGTATATGTAATCAGAATTCTAATGTATTTCAAAGTTCCTGTGATATGAATTTGAAGATACAGTATATCAAAGAAAAAAGTATAATTTTGGGGAAAAATGATTCATATAATTAAAGTTGTAAAAGTCATTAAATCCTTCCATGTATGGGGTGTGTACAGACCCGTCCTCTTACATTACATTTAATCTGTTGTTAGGACCCACACTGCAGGTATTAGCCTCAAATTGATCTTTCCTTCTTTGCAGTGGCGTGATGCTGTTCCCATGCCTCAAGCCCTTGCCAATCAGATGTAGAAATGCTCGGACTTGCTTAGAGAACCCGGCTTAACCTTCCAAGTGTGCCCTGAGATCCAGCCGAGGCTCGCTTTTGTGCTCCCGCTCAGTCAGTGTGATGACAATAAGCTTCATTTCGCGGTTTGCGTTCCTCACTGTCGTTCCCAAGTTATAGCAGGTAGCTACAGTCAGAATACTGCCTTGCTGAAAACAGATCGCAGTGACCCCACCAGGTGACCACCTGGGGGGGGGCTGTGGATGTTCAGGTCAGCAGATGGCCTCTCTGGAGCAGCGCCCAGAGGCAAGCTCTGAAGTCCAGTCTGCTGCCAGCCCCTGCGGGCCCAGACCCTAGCTGGCATCGGGGTAACTGAATGAAATGGGCTGGGACTTCACTAGCCAGAGTCAGCAGAGTTGTGGACGGATCAGACCGTGTATGCAGTGATTGCCTGTCCTTAATTTAGTATGATAAATTACAATTTTCAAGCAGCACAAACAAGCATGATGGCCGGTCAGTGTACTGTTTTTTTTTTTTTTTTTTCCCTGAGAAGCCAGATTTGAATCAGAAAGTTGCTTAATGAGCAGAGGTTGGGAAGAAAGAGAGTTAGTTGGTTGCATGACTTGAATGTCTAGTGAACCGTGCCGAAGTCAGCTGAGGTGACCTCTTCACCCAGCCCAGCTAGGGACTGTAGTTTAGATGACAGCTTGAATTTTGCCTGTGCATCCTGGTCCTACCAGGCACCGCTCCATGACTGTGGCAAACATTTCATGATACCTACCTCAGGGTTCTTGTGTAAGTTCGTTCATTTGTTCACTGATCGCCAGTGACTTGCATGGCGCAGAACAACAGTAAACAAAACAGATACCCCCACCCTCATGATGTTGGCATTCTGACAGCCAGGCAGTCAATAAAATGGCTAAGTAGTGTAAGGTGCTAGATGGTGACAAGTGCTGGAGAGAAAAACTAAAAAGGGAGAGTAAAACAACTAAGGGCAGCAGACTCTCTTTTAAATATAGTAAAATAACAAATGTAAATATGGCGGCATTTGCCCATCACATGTTTTATTCTGTCTTGTTCTTCTTACTTGCTCTGTCACCTTCAAAGAACAGATTAGAGCCTAGCCTGGTATCTCCCAAAGTGTGCTGGGCACAACCCCTATGTGTTAATATGCTTTCAATTCCTTTCTAGTGAGTTGACTTTCTAAGTTCAACTTCAAATGTGTTAGAGGTATCTTGACATGCTGAGCAGTTTGTGGGACTCAGTTCCTAAGATATGATCATAAAAGGGTCCTCGCTTCATACGGATCTCCAAGAGACAGTCTTGGGAACTGAAAACCAAACAATCGATATCCTACCAGTGACTTTTTCATCCCGTAGGGTAGCACTGGTTAAGCTATGACAGCCACATGCCTTCGTTCTCCCTCATGTGTCTTGGGGATGTTTGGGGCTGTCCATCACAGAGCTTGTGTGAGAATAAAAAGAGCAGTTAAGCTTTTAAAATAGTATGCAAACAAACAAGCAATACCGGTCATGTTATTTATCATTTTTCCTTCAAAAGCTCAAAAGCATTTTTCCTTTCATATCTATCCCAGTATTATGCTCACAAACCCAGGTAGGAAGTGAGGTGCTGTAACATGGATTTGGACAGTCTCGGGGCTGCAAAGCCCTAGTCCATCTCCCCAGCCCCACTCGGGGATCGCTCCCCAGGGAGGATCAGGAAACACACATGGCTCGCTCACGGTCAGCTGCCAGGGCTAAACTGTGCGTTCTTTCAGCTGCAGTGCAGAAGGGCACTGACCGGGAGAGAGACCTGCGGAGAAGAGGGGACGCGTGTGCATGGGTCGGATAGCTAGAAAGTGACACGGCTTAATATTAACTCCAAAACAAAGACGATCAGGTCTGGTAGATTTAAAAACATGATATTTAAACAGAAGTTTGGATGAGGTGTAGAGAGCCTTAGCCACACTGTCGGAGAGAAAAAGGGCTGATACGGGAGACATCAAGAAGAATATGACATAATCAGTAACCAACTAGAAAGAGCAGTGAGGGATGATAGCAAGAGACTTGCATCTCGCCACTCGCCCACACATGTTCGAGCGCTCGCTGGGCCTGTGCGCGAGGCACCGAAAGGAAAATGTGAATGGTCACTCGATGCATGTGACTTCAGGGGAAGATGGAAAAGCGTATTTTTCCAAAAGCTTCTGCTGGTATTTAAGACCCAAAAGGGTCATGTGAGTTGTTTTATACTGTACTGGTAAAGAGCATGTCTTTACAAGCTCTGGGTTTGATCGTAGGCTCAGGCTGGATAAACCGCCAGTGGCCAGCGCTGAGGGAAACCTGCCCAGGGAGACAGACACACAAGAGCGGGTAACGAGCTGCCCTAGGGACCATCCGGGGACTCAGACTGTCTGTGGTCCCGTCTTGCTGAATGGAGCTTTAGCGCCTTCATCTCAGCCTGAGGCCTAGCACCTCGGCTCCCTCTAGGCCCTGCATCTCAAGCCCTCAGAAGAGGAATGTAGCAGGAATTCCTCATGACCTCAGTGCACCCAGCATAACACAACAGCATTGGATGCAATAGTTAGTCATGAATCAGAGAATAATGGGAGGTTTCTGTACATAATATGGGTCTCTGTGGATAGAACATTTGCCTGCGCATTGCAGTTGGTGTTTTCATCCCATAGAATTTGACTTTGCAATAAAAGGGTAGTCTATAGAAATAAGACTTTTTTCTAAATGTGTGCTTAATCTGGAAGTGCATATAAAAATAATTTCTGCTTCACTTTATATGCTAGGCATGATATTGAAATAACATTGCACATTAATGTGCTTTGAACTGAAGACTGAATCTTACTCTTAATGTGCCTGGAAAATTTTACTTAAATCTAGTGGCACTGAGGTGTAGCTCAATGGTAGCATGCTTGCCTAGAATGCATGACGTCTGGGGTTTGACCCTGGCACTAAGAAACAAAAACAAAGCAAACAACAATAACAAAAGAGAAACCCTTTTATGAAATAAACTATTTTTGTGGTAACTTTCAATTACACATTGCAGTAACCTAAATAGATCTATATTTTAGGTTAAATCCATCAAGTTACCTTTATTCTTGTTAGTAACTGTACACAATGTAAGTTAATACAGTAGCAGCTGCCTTGTGAATTTATACCAACCAATGTTACCCACAATTTTCAGCAAATTGGAAAATGAAGGAAGGGGCAGTAGGGTGAGTACAAGTTATTATGAGGAAGAGAAATAAAGAGAAATTATTCTCTACCCTACATGATGCCTAAGCCATAACCAGAGGTTAAATCATAAGCAGGCCCCTTGATAATGCTGTGTAAATGTGGCTATGATTCCAATAGGGAGCATATCTTCCAATCCAACTCCAACACAATTAAACGTGAGGTTGTTATGAACATTGTTTTAAACCCTAAATTACTCTCCCAGTTGCAAAAATGTCGAAAGGGGGGAGGGAGATTCCAGTGTCTCTCTAAAATACTTCTAGTGGCCACACAAAGATAGAGTCAAAGTACATTAAGATCTTAAAAGAGCATCTATCGAAAGGCTGAGGACAGATTTGAGTTCAGCACAACCTAGGAAGTTTTGGCTACTAAAACTGGCAAGACCATCAGTTTTCCATTCCCAGTGATAGATTTTAAATCCAAATAAATCTTGTTTGTCAGGCTATTAAAAAGCCCTGTCAGCTCTGAAGTTAAGTAGATGTGCATTCCACTAGCAGCATACAGAAGCCACAGAACAGACGTGGTGAAGGGATTTCCTTCAATCTGGTTTCCAAGCACAAAGTCACGGCAGAGCCCACAGTGACCCTAAAGGCAAGGCAGGCTTCCTCAGCCCAGCTCGTCACGTGACTAGGAGCTTCGGGACCAGGCAAAGCGAAAGGTCATCTTGTTCCTCTCGACCTGAGAGCCTTGGACAGAAGCGACCATGAGGCCAGAGACAAACTTGGTGTGTGGAAGTGATTTGATGAGCCCCTGTGAGTAACATAAATAATGAAAGAGGAAGTAAAACAGGAGCGTGTTCGTAGCGTGTTCAGTACAATGTGGAAGAGCTGAAAATACCCAGCAAGAAAACCTTCCAGCTCTCTTCCCAAGGAAGTCACAGGACGCAAATGGATCCGCCCTGACTCTGTGGGAGCCCCACCCTTTAGGAAGCCGGACCATAGGCAGCCCTTCCAAGAAACCCAGACGGCAATGAAATCCTCTTTCTTGGGGTGGGATCCTTCTTGTTTTTGTGTGTGGGTGGTTTTCAAAAAATAGATTTTTAAAAGTGTGATGGCAGAATGTACATTTTAAAAAGTAGAAACATAGAGGCAAGAGTTGTATTTGGGGAGGTGGAAGAAATGAATAGACTTCTCTTTCCCACGGAGTTTAGCAGGTAGTAGGGTGGGGTGCAGTGGAAGGAAAACCCCCCGAAAAACTCCCAGGCTGCATCTGCTACAGAACAGTTTGAAAACTCTTGTCAGCATGACTCCTTGTATTTGAAAATGTGTTAATTTCAGGGTTGTCATAATCCCACGAAGCCAGACCCTGGTCTCTCACTCTCCAAGCTTTGCCCTGAGCCTGTTCTCACCTGATCCACTACCATCCTCAGCCTGTCTTCCATTCTCCCACCCTAAGTGTGTTAGGAACATTAGCTTTCTTTCCCGAAATCCTAAGAGGGTCATCATCATCGCCAACTTTCAGAGGAAGAAAACTAAATAGTCTTCTCCTGAGGAGCACTTAGGAAGGGTAAAGCAGGGATTCACATAGAGAGGTGCCTCTGAACTCCCTGGCTTTTCAGTCCCAGCTTTCTTCCTGGATGCCTGCACATCTGAACATCCTGTCCTTTAGTGGCTTCAGGGGGCGGTTTCACCTAAGATAGTGTTAACGGGGCACCTAGATCTTTCCAGAATGGAATAACTCACTTCACATGTTACCTGGGCATTTTTCACCTCTGGACCCTTGGGGGGTGGGGGAGAAGTGGTGAACAGAGTGCTTTGCTCCATTTCAACCTCAGCATTTATTCCTTTAGCATTTGTTAAAAACTTAATGAGTGCCCAATACTGTTCTTGGTTCCAGGAACAAGAAAAGCAGGCCCCAGCCTTCAGGGAGCTCACATGCTTTTTTATTGGATACCAACAACTGTAGAAGGCAGGTTCTATCCAAGCAAGTTCAAGGAGTAGATAGGGGCAGAGGTGTGGCAGGTGAGGTTAGGGATCACCTGCCCCAAGGTGAACTAAGGGAGAGAGCCAGAGACCTAGGGATCCGCCAGAACCAGCCCCGTCAGGAATGAACGGGCCTGGGGAGAGAGACCATGGGCAACGCATGTGACAGTCACTGACTGGACAGATGGTGACAGAGACAGGACAGGACTGCAACACACAGTTTCCTGGACTGAGGAAGATGTTTAGGTTTTATTCCAGCAAAATTCACTCTTTAAAATAGAGATACAGATATATATCAGTGCTTTATTTTTGTTTCTAAGAAGCGCCCAGCATCATCAATTATTTGTGATACACAAAATTCAGTCTTAACGTGGAAATGGGTAGAACATAAAGAGTAAATAGTTTACTTTCCAGGCTGATGGATTCCAAATTGTCCCTCACTCTGCAGGCAGAATGGGTAAGGGATGAAGAGAGATCTTATGTAAGATCATAAGCAGAGAATATCCTTTGCCTACTGAGAGCTCAGGAAAAAACCAGGAGTTACTTTATTCTTTAGCCATGGACACATGCTGCGTAAACCTTTCCTGCCTTGCACGATCATACCTTGGATATCTATATAACTGCATTTCTGTACCATCCCTTGCTTTCTCTCCAACCCATCAGCCAAATGTTCAGTGTTTACAGGCCTCATACCAGCAAGAATTAGCAACAACAAATGCCTCGCTAGACCAGTAATCTGCAGTACTTTTCCTTCATTGTCTTTGTGCAGCTCCTGGCCTTCGTGTCACCCGCAGCAGCTGGACCACAGCCAGATGTGGTAAACAGCGTTGGTGACTATTCAGACATCTGCTATTCAGTTTCCACCCACGTCAGATGCATTACAATTCAGTTTTGACATTAATCATCCCTAGTTAGTACAGATCCCCTAAGTTAGCATGCGTCCAAACAAGACTTAAGCCACTGGGTGAGGGGCGGTCCCCAAGCTACTTGCATATTTTTCAAGGTAGCTATGAAGTTGGGGGCTTCTGTGGCCCCATCAAGTTTGATAATTTGGTATAACATCTCAAAGAACTCAGAACAACTCTGTGCTGGTTATTGTTACAAAAGACAAATAAGGAGAACCAGCTGAACGAAGGGTTACCTGGAAAAGAACACAGAGCTTCCAAGCCCTCTCCCGAGGGAGCCAGGCAATGTCACCCTCCATCCTGGGCACATCATCATGTTCATCAATGTGGTGGCTCCACTAAACCTCAGTGTCCAGAGATTTTATCAGGGTTTCTGTACATAATCTTGGTTGATTGAATCGTTGGCCATGTGACTGAACTGTGTTTACCCTAGAGGTTAAATTGGCTCCGAATCCTCCTAACCCTGTTGTCCTGTGTGTTTGTCCATTCTAGTAACCGCCTCCTGAAGGTGGGTATCTAGGAGCCCAACCTGTGGCACAGACGCAGGTGTGATGGGGGCTTGATGAATAACAAAGACACTCTGTCACTTGGGACAGTCAAGAGGTTTCGTCTATACTCCTAGGAACAGGAAACGAAGAGCACTGAAATTGTTGATAAGAAGATAATTTCCCAGCCGCAAGTGACAGAACTCACAGTTGAGTCAGGAAGAGCACATGAAAGTAGAAGCCAGTTTAAGGACAAATATAAATCGATAATACCACTGTGGGAACTATGCCTACATCCTATGGTTTCCACTCAGACACATACAGTCGAATTGAAGAGGTGATACAGACGTAACTGAAATTAGGACACAACGGAAGAGTTGGTTGATATTGTCGGATGTCTCAGGACAGCATGTGGGTCCATAGCAGCACAGAATGGCCAAGCAGGCAGCCAGTAATGACAAAGCATTACAGTATTTCATCTGACTGGCTCCATCATGTGTTGGAAATGAGTTTTGCATTATAGGAATTGCTTCAGTACCTGTTTCTGTTTCTATATTTTAAAGGGTTCCACTGGAGGGATAGTCCATAAAAACAAGTAACAGGGAAATGTTTCCCAGTGGAAAAGTTGCCAAAAAATGCATACAGCCTGAGTAGCCTCAGCTTAAAAATGAGGAAAGTATTTGTGAAATAACATTTAAAAAAAATAGAAATGTAGCAGTTACCACACGACCAGTGGTGGTTTTTGTGTCACATTTGTGTGAAACTGTTCTGTGGCTTGTGGCTGTAATTCCTGCTCAGCAAGACCTTGTGCCTTTTGTGATTAGGCATCATCTAGTTATAATCCCCAGAGGTCATTATTGAAAGAGAACAGAAGCCTCCAGGGTCCCATGCTCCCCTTTCAGTCCCTCTTGTGTACTGAGAATGCTGTGGCTTTGCTCTGTTATTTGAACTTCTTACTTGTCGCATTTGAAGTTAGCTCATTGCCTCTCAGCATCTGACGGCTACTTGGCAGACTCGTGCTATCACCTGCGGCTCCTGGGCTCCTGTGTCCAGGCCCGTGATCTGTGAACCCACCTAGCCAGCTGTCAGTTCTTTTGTGGCTGTGGTGAAATCTTTTTCGAGCTGTTCACCAGCCTGCAGTGAACCCAAGTCCCAGTGCCAACCAGACGGTGGTCAAGGCCACACTTGGCAAAGCTGTAATCTGACTTACAGTTCAAGCCCATTTTGACCTTCCACTCTGTCTGCCCTGTCCCAAGAGAACAGACTGGTTTGGAGTCGATTCAGATTTTTATTCGGCATCCTTCAAGCTACGTGATGCTGTTTTGTGAAAAATTGAATATAGAATTCCTGGGTCCCCAGTGCTGAGAAAGTTTGGTCAGAGCAGAAGATGTCTTTGGCACAGTCTGGCAGCTCCTCTTTCTCCAGAGTTGAGTTTGTTGTGAAGTCCTCATGCTGGGCTAACTCCAGAATTTATTATCAAACAGCATGAGGATTCACCACTCTGCAGAATGCTTTTCTCGGTATCACTGTGAGCAAATCTCCAGGTTTTTTTCTATCTCAGTGATACTCAGGAATGTCACTTCTTCAAATCATTTCCAGAAGACGATAAATATTTATGCGCTTCATATAAAGAGGCAACAGATAATCATTTAAGGAAGTAAAATATGGGAATTAATAAATAATAAAGCTCTCATACTGCAAAGAGAGAAATACAGATTGGGAAGATGTAAAGATTGATGGGAAAAGGAAAGTACAAACAAGAAGAGAAACGTGTAGCTCTGGGACATCTGTGGGTAAGATCCTGGGGTCACCTGGTGGCCGCGAAGATCTCTTGTTACGCCTAAGCTTTGCTTACTTGTTTTTCCTCTGTGGTCAGGCTGTTTCCCACTTAACACTGCGGCAGGAGCAACAGCAGCGGGGATCCAGCAGCAAGTCAGGCTGGACCTCGGCTTCTTTGCTCACTCACGGTGGGTTGGCAGTCAAGCCTGCTATCATTGCATTAGCAGATGCCTCCCCAAATTCCCAGCTCTTCTGCCAGTTGGACTGCAGCCCTTGAAGCTAATACCTCCATGGTTTTTAAAAGTCCGCCGGCCGGTGGCTCTCAGCGGCTTTGGGTGGTGGCTCCGCCGGCCTCTCTCTGAGCGCTCCCCACCCTCCTCGCCGTTCTCTCTTGGCCCAGTGTCTGCTCCAAAGCCTCCCAGAGTTTTTCTGCTTTGCTTCACTCCTCCCTTAGCCATGCTGCGAAGTCACTGACAAGAGGGATGCGGCTTCCCAGCAGCTGTAAGCTCCCCTTGCATCTGGGCCTTGTTACACCTCTCCGTACCTGGACACTCTGTTTTCACTGTGGCTCTGGCCCCCTCACCCTGGGGCAGCTTGGGACAAAAGCAGCTATGGCTGATCTGTCCTACGGACACCCGGAGACCATCATTCCTTGGGTTGGTAGTGGAACGCCGGGGACCGGAAGAGGGCAGCCGTGCTCCCTCACTCATGGGTTGCTTGAGAAGTAATGGCAGGGGAAGCGTGGGCTCTCTAGGCCCGTGGGTTCCACTCACAGCCCAGGCTGGCATCGGAGGAGGAGACCCACTGTTCATCACCACCAGTTTGGCCCGCTGAGACACTGTCATCGCGTCCAAAACACCAAAACTTTCACATCATCGTCCAGAGGGCTGCTTTTTGAACTGGGAAACTTTTCAGGTTGTTTAGGCAAGGGGGGCTATGAAGGTCAGACTCTGAACCCTATAAATAACTGAGGTCACCGTTCTCCCGCAGCACCCTGGGAAGTGGCTTGCTGGTGTATGACTAGTGTGCATGATGCCTCCTGGCCCTTGGACTGTCTGTCTCGGAAGACTGCGGCCCTCCTTGCTGTCTGTCCTTCCCAGTACCCTCTTGGCCACCACTGACATTTTAAGGATAAGAAGTTCAACCCTTGAGTCTTTGAAACTCCAGAGTTTAACACTCATCTTTTTTTTTTTTTCAGTTCCATAAACATTTTTTATTGCATCCTTTATTGGTACAATTTGCATACATCTCAAAATCACACATAACATTGGGGAATTTGTACCAATATATGACACAGTCAGTTCTCATTTTTTTACCCATATCCCCACCTACACCTCCCCACCCCCCTATATACATATGCCCTTTTATTTTCTTTCAGAATCATATTTATTCCTTCCCCCTCATTACATCCCCACACCAAATTTCCTTTGGAAATTTCCCATTCTAAAAAGATTGTCATACTACTAGAGCTCATTTGCATCTATCGGTACTCATATCAATGAGAAGATCCGGTATTTACCTATCTGTGCTCTATTGATTTCACTCCTTAGTGTGTCCTCCAGGTGTCCAATTGCACATAAATGAATCAATCTTGTCATTCTTTATG
>PVIC010011226.1:0-41780 GCA_004025085.1 Thryonomys swinderianus
GAAGGGGCTCTATGAAAGTTCCTGTGTGACCAAGAGCTTTGGGAGTATGACTTGGGCTCGACCTGAGTGTCCTCAGGACCCTCAGACTTGTCTGTATCAGACAAAAAGCACTAACAGCTTGGGGAACTCAGATGTGCAGCTATTTCAGCTTGCTCTCATTTGCCTCATTTTTGGAGAGTATTTGGCATAAGCACTCTGGAAGCAAAGACATTGAGTAGAACTGGAGGAAGGTATAGCAGACCTCTGGGTTCACAAACCCCTTGAGCAACCCTGAGTGCTGCACTCAACACAAGACCATGGATTCTTAGGGCTCTGGATAAACACCAGGAATGGGACTTTCCTGGCAGACGAGAAGTCCTGATTTGTGGGGGAACTGTTTGAACGTCTCAGAAGATGGCTGGATCAACCAATACAAGCAAAAGACATAGTGATTGTTAAAAGTACAATCCTGGCATCTTGCTGGGCTATCTTTGGCATCACTGGTGTCACAATCCTGGCCCCTACTTGGATGGTTGAGTTAACTGTTGTTACCTTGACCAGGATACAGATGGGGTCCAAGCGCTGACAAATGAGCCATGCCCAGGGAGCCCACCCGGCCCAAGACAAATCCCAGATGGTTAGACAGCAACTGAGCAGAGTTCACCAATCAGAGCTCACCAAGAGTCCCACATCCTTCCATTACAGGCTTCCAGTCCGCTCTGAAATGTGAATAATTTTTTTCTCTAGAAACAGAACTTCTTCTCTCAGCAGTAACGGAAAATTGAGTCACATTTTGAAAGCAAAGTCACCAAATTATAGAGGAGAAAGTTTCCGAACACAACCCTGGATTTGGCCCCCAGATCCCAGATCTGAACTCGTGCTGCAGGTCATGATTGTTATGGCCAACAGGGCTGGAACTTCATGCAGAGTCCACGGGACTCCATAATCACCCTGACACTACTTCAGGTGGCTTT
Source organism: Thryonomys swinderianus (assembly GCA_004025085.1). Taxonomy (NCBI): domain Eukaryota; kingdom Metazoa; phylum Chordata; class Mammalia; order Rodentia; family Thryonomyidae; genus Thryonomys; species Thryonomys swinderianus. The sequence continues at coordinate 954 of PVIC010011226.1, forward strand.
ACCACTTCCCCCCTATGCTGTCTAATGTTGTCCTCACAGTAAGAAATCAAGGGTTTATAGGAACATGATCAACAATAGTTAAATCCTATAAAATGGCCTATCTGTCCTTTGACAGATGAATTAATAGAGACAATGTGGTGTGTTTATACATTGGAGTACTAATCAGGCATTAAAAAGGAAAATTTGAATCACTTGTAGATAAATGGATGCACCTTGAGACCATAGTGCTCAGACACAAAAAGTTAAATATCACATGGTTTCTCTTACCTAAAAAACCTAAAATATAAAAAAATTTAAAGAGCAAAATAAAAAGTAATAAGACAGAGAGATAGATTTTTTGCAGGTAGGAATGGGATCTATGGAGGGACAGAGAGAAGAAGAAAAGGGGAAATGAAAAGAATTAAAATGTGACATGTGTATGTACTAACTTCCCAAAATGAATGTATTCATTACCCATTGCAAATATGAACTTATAAAAAAATACATGAGGAGGGAATCAGGGTCCAGAACATGATAGTCACTACACAGATGGGGAAACTGAGCCCCAGAAAATGAAAAAATTATCCATCATAGTCTATTCCTCAAGCACTGGAACTAAGACATCTCTGATTATAACTGCTAACAGAAAACTTAGTATAAATAGGACTTAGATATTAGAAGTCAGTCTGAATCCTAATTCAGTCATTTACTTGACTGCAAACATGAACTGATTACTTCTGAGCCTCATCTGAAAAATGAAAAATGAGAAACAAAGTCTCTACCTCACAGGGGACTGTCTGTGAGCTTGGGATATAGCTTAGTGGTGGAATGCTGACCTAGCATGTGGAAGGCTCCAGGTCTAATCCCCGTTACTGAAAAGCAAATGTTACTGGAAAGCACTAAGAAGAGTAATTGCAGTGAGCCCAGGGATTTAGCTCATTGGCACTGTGCCGGCCTTGCAAGCACAAGTTCCTGAGTTCAATCTCCGGTACTGCAAAAAAAAAAGTTAGGGAAATGCCCAGCATATTTCTTAGCTGATTCTATTGTCACTCAGTATTTGGTTATAACTCACATGGCCTATGAGATTTAGCACAAATTTGATCTGTATGTACGTCAAGGATGGAAGTAAATAAGCTAATTGACATCATTATGTTTTCAGTGCTATTTGTTTTATTAAATTGTCTCATGAGTTTTTAGAAAAGTACATTTTTTTTTTTGAGACAGGGTTTCACTTTGTACTTCAGGCTGGCCCTGAGCTTACTATGTAGCCCAGGCAAGCCTTGAACTCAGCAATCCTCCTGTCTCTGCCTCCCGAGTGCTGGGATTACAGGCGTGAGCCACCACGCCCAATAGAAAAGTACTTTTAAACATATGAAAATCCTATCACCTACTATTACCTATGAGGCAAGGTTGGAAAACCAATTCAAAGGGGACAGGTAAGACACAACCATGACCAATCATCAGGCGACAGGAAGCCCTGCTGGGGATGGGGCTTAACCAGAGAAAGCTCTGGCCGCTGGCTGAGTCCTCACTGGCAAGCAGCAAGCAGCAAGCAGCAATCTCCCTCGCTCGGGCGCAAAGAGTCATCTCACAAGGACCCTTATGTAAGCCAGATCACAGAGTGAGCCGTGACTCTGCAGAAGGCAGGAGGAATGTCTCTCCTTAACACAGGTCACACAGGACTGGAGCTGCCTGCTCCCAGGGAACGCGGGCTGATGTGAGCGCCCTTCCACCCTAGCGGCTCAGCCCCGCTGCCCCGCCCTGCAGGCCCTGCCTAGACCACACCCCTTGCGGGGCACAGGGTCTCTAATTGCCCTGGCATTCAGGATGCTGGGAGGGTCTGAGAGGCCCCTGACAACCTTCTCCTCCCCTACTCTCCTTTCCTTAGCATCTCTCGCTTCACTAATGATGACATTTTCACCAAGTGGCAATGACAAGAGAAATTAGTTCACAGCCTTCGGCAACTGAACATTGAACATTCAGATTAAACTTTCAAAGGGAAAATATAATCTGTGCACGCAGAGAAGTCATCTGGTATTTGGGGAAGATCTGAGGGTGGAGGAGTCAGTCTAAGCCACAGAGCCCGGGGAGGGGGACAGCAGAGAGTGGGGAGACACAAGCAGACCGGCACAGTGAGAGGAACAGGCCCGGCCACACATGCGAAGCAGAGGGTCCACGCCTGCTCTTAACGACAACCGAAACCTGTCAGGGAGCTGGGCGGTTTAATGAGCCCATCAAGCTGGGGATGCGCTGACTGTAACATTTCGGCTAATTGGCCACAGCATTTCCTTTCCATCAGTTCCCTCCAGCTTCCCCACGCCCCATCCCCCTTTCCCAATCACTGGAAATTATTAAGGAAGCTTGGCATTAAGCAGGACATGACAGAGTTCTCCCCGTGGCACAGCTCTTGGGATTTTTTAAGTCAGAGAACTCGACTTTGTGAAGGGCCGTCCCTGCAAGTGGACTGCAGCGACAGATGCCCATGCCACAGAGCAAACTAACAGGGCATAGGAACTGTCTCTCTTCTGCATTCCCAGACACAGGACCAGGTCCCAGGCCCAGGAGTCTCTGTGGACCAAAGGCCCAGAGTGGCAGGCAGCTGTAGCATGCGGCACTAAGGGACTGGGCGTGGGTGTCTGCACAGCCACTTCGGGCAGCCCTGAGCTCCCACGCCCGAGCCTGGCTTTGCACCGCCGTCCCAGCACAGTCTGACAGGGCACGGCTGACCTTCCACATTACTAACCTTGTATCTGTATTAACACAGGAGCTGCTTGAAAAACGCGATAGATTTAAATTCTGTCACACATCCATCAGCTTTTGCTGTGTTCCTGTTTCTCCACCGTGGTCATCAGGCCTTGTTCCTAAAGAGAACAGGGAGTCCTGGGACCCTGAACTGGCTCTGGCTCTGTTCTAAGCTTCCTAGGCTCTGAGCATTGACTTCCTTTTGTGAAAATGAGACTATTGGACTTGGACCCTCTGAAATCCCTTTCGCCCATGGCACAGGGGATGGAAGGACAATTCTCCCAGCTAGAGACACTGGGACACTAAATGATAAAACCTCCTCTCCATCTTTTGGTCTTCTGTGCTGAAGCCATTCTCAGTCCAACTTTCACTCATTGGTGGCAAAATGCTGCCTCCAGCCCAACTCCTGGACAACCCCAGCAGAAAACTCTCCTCTTCACAACAGCACAAAACAACATTTCAAAACACAACTCCCTGAGAAAATTTGATTACACGGATACTGTAGGGAACATCTGGTATTCTGATTGGTCCGCCCCAACCAGGCCCACACCCATCACACTTTCTTGGGCTGACAGTTGGAAGCACATGGTTCTCCAAAGAAAATACCAGAAGGAGTGGATACTGAGCTCTCCAAAACTAAGGAATGACTTTCAGAGACTGTGCGATAGCAGAAGAAGCCAAGGGACATTCTTTTTTTTTTTTTTTTTTTTTGAGCAGTTTGGTACAGAAACATAAATAAACGTCAAAGGTGGTCACAAAAGATTTTGAGATATGCCTGTTACACACTTTCAAGCAACAATTGCACTTGAAGAAACTGATACTAAGTAATAGAGCTAATCATAAAATAAATATAGAATTGATCTGAAACCCATAATTCATGGAGTACTATATGTGAGCATCTGGCTCTCAGGACAGTTTTCCAGCAGCCGGCAGAGCGCAACGCGGTTTCTAGCAGATGAGGGGCCTCTCCGTAATCATGCTGAGCCACTCCCTGAATTTCCAGCAGGGCTGATGTATGTCTAATCTTATCAGCAGGCTCTATAAAAACTCTAATTTGGGGGCCATTTTGTAAAGTTAGGCACAGACCAAAGGGTTTTTTGCTCCTTACACACACACACACAAATGGTAAAAGCCCTGTCAGGCACTAAACATAGGGAACAAAGAGAGGTGAAGGAAAAGGTGGTGCACTTCTGAAGCGCTAATATTTCAACCGTTGTTTTAACCGCTGATGTTGTTTTTAACTGATGTTTTTGCCCACGGTATAGGAATAACCCAGGGCAGGGTAGGAAAGCAGCCACGAGATTTGGCTGAATGGAGCAGCGGGGCCTGCAGGGCGATCGGAGGCAAACCAAAGGGTTCAGAATGAAACAGACTGATCCACCCCACAGCAAGTAAAGCTAACCCAGGCCACGATCAGGAGAGGGGACTTCCACTGGGTGTTTAAAGCGGAGCCATCTTAGGAGCGGGAGATTTGAGATCCAGGAACCAAGTGAGAGCGGGTGGAAGCCCTCCACTGTGAAGACCTTTCTTCTCTCTGATCAGACCAGACAGGTCGCTGGGAGAGTGATCCAGTGCCGAGCTGGGCGTGGCGCCTCAGGTCGGAGCCCGATAGCTGTCCTTGTGCCCATCCTGTGTTTCTGAACGGTCTTTACTGTTTTATGAGCCTATGAAAAAGAGAACTGACAGCAGGTGTTTGGGATCTAAACGGAATTTCTTGAATTTCTCTGGCTGCCTGCAGACATGACCACCTGTGACAAAGATTCAGTCGACAAGCGTTCAAACGAAAATATTATCAGGGGCCTGAGGGGCAGTTAGGGAGCCTGGGTTTAACTCTACTGACGTTATCGTCCCGGTTCATCGCGGGCGGACTCTCGGCGACCTCAGGAAAGCGCCCGCTCCATGGAGGGCGGCACCCCGCCCCAGCGTGCGGGAGGGCGGCGGGAGAGTGGAGAAGCCGCTCGGCAGCGCCTCAGGCCGACCTCGGCGAGGGGTGTCTGGAGGGGGCCAGGAGGGCTGTGGGAGGGGCTCGGAGGAGACGGAGAGGCCCCCGCCGCCCCCGGGGGTCCACCAGGCTGAGCGCCCCGCAAAGGCCAGGGTCCTGCACCCAGAGCCGGGACGGTCCCTTCGGCGTCCCGAGGAAGCGCGCGGAGATCGGTCCCGAGGGCCGGCGCCATCGATCCGCCGCCTCCTCGGGTGGCCGCGGGCTCCGCGTCTCCGGCGGCCTGGCCGGCCGCGCTCCCCACTGGGCCGGCGAGGCCCGGGTAAGTGGGAGCAATTGGAGCAGGCGGCGACCAGGCACATCCGCCCTGCGCGGCTGCCGGGGCCTCGCTCGCCGCAATTAGAGACGAGTGGCTAAATCTGCAGCGTGCGCCGCGGAGCATGCCCAGCTCCCGGCCCAGCTCCCGGACGCCTCCCGGTCGCGCCGGCCCCGCGGCCCCGCCCGGTGGGCAGGGGTGCGGGGAGGGTGCGCCCCGGGCAAGTCCAAGTCCTGGGAGAGCAGAGCCCTCCCCGCACCCTCCATGCTGAGCAGAGGACAGCAAGAGCTCAGGGGCCCGGCGGTGCTGTGTGACCCTGGGTGGGCTCCGGGCCTTCTCCGATCTTGGTTCATCTTTGCCGGTCTGTGAGCTCCTCCGTTGTTAAGAGGACTGACCGGGAGGAACCTTGTCTGTAGAGTTAGCAGGAGATCACAAAACCCCAAAGGTCACCGTTTATGCATAGTGTCAAACAGACTTCCCGAAGGTGACTCGGCGTTGTTAGAAGCAAAGGAAACCGTCCCCAGCAGAACCGCAGGAACCTTCATTCCGACTACGCGCTGGCACTGGCTCGTGCACATCAGTTTTAAGTAGAGTATTTTATTTCACAGTTGGGGAAACCCAGCTTCAAGAAGTAAAGGATGGTGCACAGATCCACAGTTTATACGAGGAGAGAGGTGGACGGGGCTCGAACCCAGACCCTCTGGCGTCAGCCCCGTGGGCTCTAGCTCCTTCCTGTCACACTCAACAGTAGTTCCTACGCAAGATCTAGAGGAAAATGAAATATTTTTGCCTATCAGGTATCTTGGATAGGGGGTGATTCTTCACGAAAATGAATCTCTTGACTGCACTGCCTTTTCTTTCAGTCTGCACAAGTTCCCTTGGGAGGAGCGTGTGTGAACAGGCCGGGTGGGTGGAGTGTGGCTGCTGCCTCCCCAAGCAGACACACGGAGTGAGCAGAGGAGCGAGGGACGGTTATAACCGCGCCCTTGGCAGACCAACGGGAAGACCAGCAAGGTCCTGGGAGAGCCAGAGAGAGGAGGGGCCACCTTCCTTCCAGAGGGGTCTGGAGCCAGATCCTAAAATCATAGCAGGGAAAGGAGAGGAAAGACAGTGTACAGATGCTTCGGTGCCCCTCTGGCAGTGGTGGGATTACATCAATAAACCACCATAAGTTTCAGATCTAATGAGTCCAACATGCACTTCGGACATCTAACTTACCAGACACCATAGCTTAGCCTAGCTTGTGCCATGGTCGCACAAAGCCATCTAACACAGAGCCTATTTTATAATAAAATTTTGAGAATCTCACGTACACACACAGATGAGTGTGTTTTAGGCATGGTGGGGTATCAAAATGTAAAGTGCAGTGTCCCCAAAATGCTGAAAATGGTACATTAGAGTTTGAGCTGTTTATCCTCATGATGATGTCGCTGAAAGGGAACTGCAGCTCATCCAACCCGAGCTTTAAAAGATCAACATTCACAATCCAAGGGACAGTTTCCTACTGAATGTGCATCACTTTCACATCCTCAGGAACTTGAAACATTTTAAACCACTGTACACTGAGCACCCTGTGCGGTCCGATCGTCTGAGTGCTCAGAGGAGTCGTGACTGCCGTGTGGGCGCAGAGGGACAGATGGCCACCACCCCTTTCGTAGCCTTGGACATCGGTTGCTTTCTCCTCATGGGTGCCAAGCCCGATGCTCCATCCATCACACTCGATGTCCCTAGGAGGAAAAGGCCTGGGGGAACAGAACCAGAGAAAACGGGGGGAAAGGAAGGAAGTGAAGATCCCACTCCTAGAAAAAAATTGGACCCTAGAGCCTCCATCTCCACTCTCTCCCATTGCACCCCGTTTCTACTGTAAAGTAACATACTAGGAAAGATTTATTTTGGTCTTCTGGAATTGTTTATTTCAACTGCAGAATTACATACAAGTTAATTTCTTAGTTTAAGAACAGGGCAGTTTTCTAAGCACAGTATATTGGATTAGGCTTTTTTTAATACTTTCTTTGTGGAGTAGTTTCTATGTACCAACAGTATTAAGCAGAATGTACAGGGTTTTCTCCTGTGGCCTCTGCCTGCCATTTGCACAGCCTCCCCCACGCAACACTCACCTCTGTGGTACCTCCCTTACCACTGTGGAATGTCAAGGTCCGAATGCCGGCATCCCCTTTCCTAAAGTCATATACCTAATCTCTAAATAAATCATATTGAAAATGGGGTCACAGAAGGAGAATCAGCACATGGAGGCTTCGTCTTCATGAATGGTACTGCTTTGCTCTTCCACCGTGTGAGGCTATAGGACGAGCCATCTGTGCGGAATGGACTGGTGCAAACTTTCAATGTTGAATCCCATCGTAATGTATATATTAAATGTATCAATAAAAGTAATGTTAAAAAATAACAATCTTAATTCCTTATCCTCATTCCTGATACCATTCTTATTCATTTCACTTAAACATAGCAAGCATAAAATATGTTAAAATATATGTATATATGCAAATTAAATTGACTATATAGTTATTATTTTGAACAAAATTATTTATTAGCTCAATTAAGAATAAAATATCAAATAGCTTATTTTACTTTCATTTATCCTTTTCTGACTTATCCTTCCATTTTTATGTAGATCTGAGTTTCTAAACTATACTTTTTTCCATTTCTCTAAAGAAGTTCTTTTAACATTTTTTGCAAGGCAGGTCTACTGGCCTCAAATTTCCTGAATAATTGTCTGACAAAAAAAACTTTTATTTCCTCTTTGCTTTGAAAGATAATTGTGCCAGGTACAGAATTCTATGTTGGTAAGGTTTTCATTCAATGCTTTAAATATTTTCCCTCCATTCTTATATAGTTTCTGAGAAGCAGGATATAACTCTTATCTTTGTTCTTCTAAAACTGAAATGGCTCTTTTCTTTCTTTCAGAATTTTTCTTCTTAAATAAAATTACATATATTTACACCAACACTTCATACTGAATGTAATCATTATGTACTGAAACATGCACTAATGAAAATAAAAGGAAAATTATATATAAAGAATGCAACCTGATGATTTTATATATGTATGTATTGTTAAATAACTATCACCTCACATAATTACCTGTTGTGTTTGTATGTCATGAGAAGTACACAATATAAAATATACAATATAAAATACAGTATTATTAACTACAAAGTGTTAGTCAGCCTTCCATCACCATAACAAAATTCCTAAGACTATCAGCTTACAAAGAGAAAAGAGTTATTCGGACCCCATTCCAAGGTTTCAGTCTATAGTCTCTTGCCCTTTGCCTCTCTGAGCCAATGGCGAGGGAGAAAAACAAGACAGGTGTCACATAGTAGGCAAAGATGTTCACCTCATAGTTGTCAGGAAGCAAAGGGGAGACAGGAAAGGGCGGGAGTTCCTATACCCCGTGAGCACACGACCCTAGAGACCTTACTGCTTCCAACTAAGCACCATCTCTTGAAACCTCACCACCTCCAAATAACAGCAAATAAACTTTTCCCAATTAATGCACTGGACAAAACCTTTAATAGCTGAGCCTTTGGAAGATTCAAAATTCAACCTATCACATGGAGTCACTGTGCATTAAGACACCGGAACTTCTTCTGTGTATCTGAAACTTTGTACCCTTCCAACAACCTCTCCCATTTTGTTCAATTCCCATTTCTTGTAGGCACCATTCTACTCTCTGCTTCCATGAATTTGACTATTATATGTCACAGATAAATGAAGTCACGTGGTGTTCATCATATTGTAGCTTGTTTACACAGTTACAACAGAGACTTTATCGTGGTTTACATACACGGTACCAGTAGGCATCAGGGTTCTCAGAAGGTGTTGGCTCTGGACCACCAATGCACATGGCCTGTTGTGGTGAAGCAGGGCCGCACCTGGCAGCTCCCCTCCAGCGAGCCCAGTGGCTCTGGCTCCAGACACCTCTGGCAGCTGGAGTTCACCGCAGTGGTAGCTGCACCTCCCAGTATCCTCAGTGGCAAGGACTGCTGAGGTCTGCTCTTGCCCACCCCCAGGGGGCGCTTTCACGGGACAAGCTCTCACAGGGCTGCACAGCACTGGGGAACGGGGCAGCACGTGCAGAGAACTTCCTGCCCCTTGTACGGGGCTGTCCCAGTCGCTGCAGCCCTTGAGCTGCACTCTGAGGATCTCCTTGTGTTCTCTTCATCAATGGCTGGTTGATTTCGCCCTTTCTGTGTTTATGAGGGTGAGGACTCGGATCCCCAGTTCGGCCATCTCACTAACATTACTCAGAGCAAATGGATTTTTTAGTTTTTATAGTTGACATTGTTGTGTGTATGTGGAGGTTTGGGGACATCTTCTCCTGCTTGGTGTTTTTTTTTGTAGAACTATGGTTTGAAGTCAGAACTATGGTCTGAAATTCTGGGTCCTTACTGTTTCGTGTATTTCTTCTGTTCTGTTTTCTTTCTTTTTGTTCTCATTATGCATATAGAGACCTTGATATGGTATAGATTTAAGCCTTCCCCTCAAATTCTTTTTTTTTTTTTTTTTTTGAGACAGGGTCTCGCTTTGTAGTTCAGGCTGGCCCTGAGCTCACTATGTAGCCCAGGCAAGCCTTGAACTCAGCAATCCTCCTGTCTCTGCCTCCCAAGTGCTGGGATTATAGGCGTGAGCCACCACGCCCGGCACCCCTCAAATTCTTATATGTGCAGAAGGTGATCGGATCACATTGGCACTATGCTCATCAGTGGATTCATCTACCGTTGAGCTCAGCAGCTAATGTGCCACTGGGAGACAGGACTTGGTCAGAAGAGGTGGGTCACTGGTGGTGTGACCTAAAAGGGTTTGTCTCCCTCCCCAGCTCTTTCTAGACACCATAGTGTGAGCACCTTCTTCCGCCAGACCTTCCACCATGCCCTTCCTGCCTACCATGAACTGAGTCCTTTAAAAATCATGACCCAGGGCCAGAGGGTTAGCTCAGTGGTTCCAGTGCCTGCCTCACAAGCGCAAGGTCCTGAGTTCAATCCCCAGAAACCACACACAAGCTGGGCGTGGAGACTCACGCCCACCAGCAATCGATACCACATACCACAGTGCCGGGCGTGGTGGCTCACACCTGTCATCCCAGCACTTGGGAGGCAGAGACAGGCGGATTGCTGAGTTCAAAGCTTGCCTGGGCTACACAGTGAGCTCAGTGTCATCCCGAACTACAAAGTGAGACCCTGTCTAAAAAAAAAAAAAATCATGACCCAGAGTAAACCTGTCTAACTCTGTGGGTATTGAGCACTTTGTTCCAAGAATGAGAAAAGTAACAAAGACACACCTTTCAGAGTTGTCTCTTAGCTCTGGGATATTGTGTTATGCATCCTCTCTTTTCTTTCTCTCTCTCTCCTTCCCTCCTTCTTCATTCTTTTCAAGTTTTGAGTTTTCCTCTGAGATGTTCTCAAGTTCAAGCTCAGAGATTCTTTCCTCAACCATGTTCAGTCTCCCAGTAAGTCGATGAAAAGTATTTTTCATTTCTGTTCACAGTGGTTTTGAGCTCTTGAATTCCTTTTGCATTCTTTCTTAAAATTCCCATCAATGCTTGTACTATCCATCCATATTTGTATGCCATGTACTTTATCCATGAGTCCTTAGCATACTAATTGTTTTAAATTCCCAATCTGGTACTTTCTTAGCAAATCTAGGTCTTGTTCTGATGTCTGCTCGGTCTCTTCAGATTGTGATTGTTGACTTTTAGCATGCCTTATTATTTCCTCTTGATACCCAGGCACGATATACTTGCGAAGAGAAGCGTCTACAAATAAATCTTTAGTAACATGATGGAAAGGTGGAATGGGAAGCACTCTGTAGCCTCAAAATAGGTCTCAATCTCTTAGTGAGCCTGAACTTTGGGACTGTGGACTCCGCTAGTGTTTCTCAGCCTCCGCCACCACCAGGTGGCGTAAGGCGGACGGAGTGGGCTAGAGTCAAGCTTCTCTTCCTCGAGTCACTTAGGCTTTAACAAAACCCCAGCAAGCTGGTCCTGGCTAACCATTTCTCCCGAGGGAAGATCTTTTAAAGGTCTGATCTACTTCAAAATAATTCTCTTTCCTTTTCTCCTCCCAGAAGCAGGAAGGAATTTTTCTCCAGTATTCCCCTTGAGCACTGGGACAACTCCTGGAGTTGAAATTCACAGAAAGGGGGGCTCACCAATGACCTGGCCCCCTGGAGTTTTATTGTTGGTCCTGTCTACACTAAGCCGCTACAGTTTCTCATTTACATTTCTGCCTTCCTTACCCTGGCCTGGATTCCACAGAGATTTCTGCCCTGATAAGCTATTTTTTTGTTGGTTCCTCTAATTTGGGGGGTAGCAGTTTGCCCTGTAGCCTCATGTTTCTTATGGCTGTAAGAGGGAATTGTTCATTTTTCAGTTTGTTCTGCTTTTTTGTTAGTGGCAACTTCTAAGCTTTGCATGCCAAACCCATAACTGAACATTTTCCTTCAGTCGATTTCAAATAGGGAGAACATGTGATCATAAATTCATCTTTACTAAATAATCCATCCAATATTTATATTAAATTCTTCCTGTATGCCAAGTGCTTACTTAAGCAACAGGAACACACCAATGCCAAAGTACACATTTCCATACCAACATGCACTTAAATGGGGTGTGGAATATAATTTTTTAAATATCATAAATAAACATAATACATAGAGGGTGACAGTGTTGTGTGGTGAGGGTAGCAGAACGGGAAAACAGGTTGCAGTTTTAAGGAAGGAGGCTAAGCTAGGCTTCCCCAGCAAAATGCTATTTGAGGAAAGACCTGAAGACAGCGAAGGAGGCTGAAGTGCAGGTCTCTGGGCAAACAGCTCTCTAGGAAGAGGGACCCACCTGTGCAAAGGCCCTGAGGCAGGGGAGTTTCTGCCGGTTTACAAACTGAACACAGCTCCAACAGAAGAGGTGAAGAGAAAACAGATGGGGAGAGTGAGCTCAGGAAGATATCTAGGCCTCTCTGAAGACCTCAGACTTGACTTTGAGTGACACAGAAGCCACGGAGGGTCAATTTTAAATATGAGTCTAACTTTAAATAACATATACTTCTCTATGACAAAAAGACAGACGCCCAAAAGCCTACTTTCTCGGGAGTTTTGTAGTGCTGGGATCACACATGCTAAGGAAAGCTCTACCACTGGATCATGCTCCTATCCCAGAAAGTAGCTTTTTAATACCAAAATAAATGTCACACCAGTGCTTGCCTTACCAAGACCCACAATAAATGTCATCCTCACAAAAATATTAATGTTTCATACCCTAAACCACCCTGAAAAATACGGTACTGTCCCAGAAAGCCAAAAGCAAGAGCTGTGACTGTGTAGGAGGAGAGGAGCTAGTTCTACAGACCGGCTCAGACCTGGGGCTCCAGAACCGCTCTGGCTGGGGGAGCCTGGACCAGCTGCTGGTCTCTGTGCGCGAGATTGTTCACCTACAAATCTGAATTAATAAAAGCCCCCACCTGAGTAGGATTATGAACGAGGCTGATATGACATGACCGGTAGCAGCATCTAACAAGACGCCTGGTACATTTGAAGTGCTCCATAATTGTAAACTGCTATTTCCATGCAGGTAGCTACTAACTCTGAATCCCAGGTCTCCAGATTCCATTCCTGGATGCTTTTCACATGATAATAACAACAGCTTACAGTCTGAGTTTTATGGCGGGCCACCCACCATACTAACCAGCGTGTGTGGATTATCTCGTTTCTCATCTCTGTTTAACAGAAGAGAGAATCGGGGCCCAGAAAGGATGAATTGGTGCACGTTTGTAGTCCTAGCACTGTGGAAGGCTGAAGCAGAAGGAATGCAAGTTCGATTCCAGCCTGGGAAATTTGGCAACTCAGCAGGACCCTATCTCAAAACAAAAGATGGGCTTAGATAAGGAAAGATCACTGTTCAAAGCCCAAGAGAATGAAGTCAGAGCAGGAAGTGCGAAAGAAGACATCTAATGAAATGACTTTGCAAGGCCAAGGCCAACGCCTGTACAGAGCCCAGGCACACTTCATTTGGAAAGCAGGGAGCCTCTGTCCTCCTGCCTCACCATATCCCACCCCCTCCCTTTTTGGCTGAGACTAAGGAGTCACAATTTCTCTCCAGTGGTGTCTATTACTCTCCCATCCTGCTTTCTGTGCTTATTTTTCGTTGTGGATCTTTATGACTTTTTTGATTTCCAACTCGTTTGTTTAGAAATTATCTCTTATCCTAGAACCTTAACTTTGTTTGAGTGTAGATATTCTCAAAGTATGAGTCATTTTGCCACCCATGTGTCTGCTATTTGACCCATTTGTCTGTGGATAAAGGTACTGGCCTGTCACTAAACCTCTACTGAAGTGTTTGAGGGTAAAATGAAACATAGACCATTTAATTCCTTTTCTCTTACAATGTAAAGGCTGTAGGGTCAATCCCCGATACCAGAGCTCCTCCAGAAATACATCCAGGACAAGGGGTGATCATGGAAAAAGCAGCACTTTTTGTGTCTTTTATGACTGTATGGATCCTACTGTTGTCACTTGGCTTTGGTGACCTCTGAATGACCAAAGTACAATTCCCAGCCAGTGCTTTCCTGCAACACATCCCCCACCTTTTGGCCAGACTTTGCAGTTCCTTTCCTTTGATTGAGGCAGTCCCCCCCCCCCAGCTGCTGGGTTGGCCTCAGTCTCACCCTGGTTTCCAGCAGTTCCCCTGAGACAGTTAAATAACAACTCCCCTGAAGTGTGTGTATATTCTGATCCTCTCCAGATCTCGTTAATATGTTTCCTCCTGTACCAAAGGGGGCTTTACAGATTGATTAAGTTAAGGATCTTGAGAGAGGGGAGTGATCCTGGATCATCTCAGTGGGCCCAACTTTACCGGGAGTATCTCATAAAGAGGGAGGTAGGAAGGTCACAGTCGAGACATGAAAACTGACGTACAGGTCTGGGAGAAAAGGTGCTGCTCTGCTGGTCTCGAAGGTGGGATGAGGAATCCAGACAGGTGCTGGAACCTGTGAAAAAACAAAGAAATGAACTCATTCCCGAAGCCAGAGGGAGCACAGCCCTGTGGGCCCGCCTCAGATTTCTGCCTTCCGGAGGTATAAGGAAATAAGTGGTCATGGTTTTAAGTCATCAAGTGAGTGGGATTCGTTACATCAGCCACAGGAACGACTGTACTAGCCTCCTGCCCTGCCAAGAAGCCCTAAGGGAGGCTGCTTATAGGAAAACATCAGACTGGCTCTCTTGCAGACGGACCTGTCTGGTGCCCAGAAAGCCAACCTCTTGGCCCAACATGCTGCCAGTACAGCCCCCTCCCTGGTGTAGCCCACCTCACCCTTGGCTGATATGTCCCTCTCATGGGCACCCAAACCTCACACCACCTGAGCCCTTGTAAGATCCTCCTGGTTGACCAAAGAGATAGGAAGAACCACACTCACCCCCAGTGAACAGATAAGACCTCTTGAGGTCAGACAGAAGAAATAAAGACAGGTAGAAAGGAGATGAGAAAAACTGTAACTTAAAAATGAACTTCTTTTTTTAAATTTTTATGTTTGTTGGTACATTGTATATACCCATCATGATCACACTCAATATTGGGAATTTGTACCAGTATATGACATGATTTAATTCTCATTTTTTCCTATTCCCCTACCCACCCTGCTACCCTCCACTCACTAAATACATAAGCTTTGTTTCCCTTTTTTATTACCATCACATTTTTTCTTTACCCATCATTACTCAAGCCTGAAAACTCAAGAGACAGAGATATCCAGTGTTGTCCAAATCAGTATTCTCTAGGTTTGTGTATCAGTCAGTGCTTACTAGAGAAACAGATTTAATGCAAGATACACAAATTTATAAGATTGGCTTACAACGGCCACACACTGACTCACATGTGGAAGAGTGCAAAGGTCTGTAAACTCACAGAGGATCTGAAGGACCTGGTTGAAGGCCACAGTTCACTATGTTGACCCATGGAAGTCCCTATCAGGAGGATGAAGAAGGGTCGGGGTCAGAAGGCTGAAGAGTCTGTTATAGAAGCCAGGAGAAGACATCCAAAGTCAAAGTGAAGACCAGAGCTCCTCCAAAGAAGTGGAAGTGAGCCTTCCTTCTTCATTTTCCTTTTATTCCACTCAGGCAGCAACCCTATTGATAGGTGTCACTCATACCCAGGTGGGTCTTCTATCTTCTTTAAATCCTTTAACCTGTACCCAGAGCTATCCTGATCCAATTTAACTGGGTGTTTCCTGACCCAGTTTACATAACCAATTAATTATCACACTTCATTTATGCTTCCTTTCTTCTAAGACCATCACACCCAAAATTTAAGAATACTATGGGCCCATAATCTGGCTTTTATCCCCACTTCCTCAAAATAAACAACAAAAAAATTCAAAAACAAAAAAATTTTGGTTTCAAACATAAAGGTAAAATCACATGATTATGTGATGTTTTACAATCTACTTTTTAAACATGAGGAACTCTGTGAGGATTACTTGAAAGCACTAGATACTCTCAATAACATCTGCATAACAGCCCATTCCACAGAAGAACCAAAATATATTTAGTGAAACAACTGCCATTGCCTATGTGCAGTGTCTCCAGTTCTTCACCTTTACAATGATCCCAGTGGGTATTGTCGGGGCTAATTCTCCTCTACACAGTCTTGTTTGCTTGAGGTGAATTTCCTGAAGCAGAATCCCCAGAACAAAGGACAGGAACACTTTCAGGGTTTCCAATGCACATTCCTTCAGTTAATTCTTTTTTCTCCTTGCTGATGCTTTTGTAATTAAAAAGGGAAAGAATGCAGTTAGAAGAACGGATTGGGTTATTCCAATTCTGAACAATATGCAGAAGTCTTCAGTGACGCAAAAATAACGGAATGGTAAGAAAAAAGGCCAGATGATTCCAGCAGTAGGGACAGAGAAGGAGAAGAGCCCTGCACTAGAGATCTGCACTAGATCCAACCAGGAAGCAGATGAAGGGGAATAAGGGCTGAGTACAGCCCCGTGCATTCGAGATAGGAGATTAGGCCACAGTGAGACTGGCTGGGGAAGGAGGTGTGACCTGTTAATTACAAGATTCCGGAACACAGGCACAGACCAGTTCCCAAAGGACTCCACAGGGACTTCTCGCATGAACTCTAGTAGATTTTCATTATGTGCCTAGACCTGAGGTCAGCCTGAGAAGTGGGATCCCAGCACAGCCTCTCAGGGCTCTCTCAAGGGTTTCTTTGAGATTCAGACAACATATAACTCATGAGCATGAGGAGCCCACCCTCATGACTTTCCTTATGATAGGAACACAGTCCTGTGGGTCCTACTTTCTCCAAGGTGTTCTTTTATCTTGCTTTTTCCTCTTTTCCTCAGCCCAAACTTGCTCTGTAGAGTTAAGTTTCTCCCTCGCTCTTCACTTTTACTTTGTCATATAAACTTGGCCATTTCTTTTTGCTGGTTTTGTTCAATTTTTTGTTTGAGATGAGAAGAAACCTGGAATCTAACTCCAGAGGGAGAGGCGACCAACCCAGAACTGGTAACATTTAATTAGCAAGCCACTTTTAGAAGAAGCTACCCGATAACAGATGGAGATTGAGAGAAGGTAGAGTTTTTATGCTTCCTTTTTAAAAATCTATTTTCTTAGAAATAATCCCAAAGAAGAAGAAAGGGAAATGGAACCAGAGGAACACAGTGAGCCTGCCCAGGAAAATTTCTTAAGCACTTAACTTTTAAAAGGAATGTTCAGGGATTTTTAACAGTTCTGGTTGAAATCATGTCCCCCAGGGTAATAAGAAAAGGAGAAAGTGTATTTATGCAAAGTCAAGGAGTGTGATAGTATTAGTGGATGGGGGTGGGAGTGAAGGCTTCTTTCCAAGTCTTTGGTGTCTTGAACAAAGAACTGGACAAGGCACACAGAAAAAGAAGCAAGGAGGTAGTTTTACTGAAGATGGAAAGAAACCTACACAGTGAGAGTAGGCCAGTTAAAAATGGCTTGTGGCAGCCTGGGTTGGGGGGACTCACCTGGCCTTAAACCAGATTGTCCTATCATTTTAAAAAACACTTGGAGGGCCAGAAATTTAGCTCAAGTGGTACCACACCTACCTTGGAAGCACAAGGGCTCAAGACTGATTCCCGGTACCACCACCACCAAAAAAAAAAAAAAAACACCTGGGTAAGCACCTGGTGGTACATGCTTGTAGTCCCAGCACTTGGGAGTCTGAGGCAGGAAGATCTCCCTGAGCTGCAGGCCAGCTTGTGCTAAATAGTAAGCTAAAGGCCAGCCCCAACTACATAGAAAAACCCTGTCTCAAAACAACCAAAGCCTGCTTGAGCTCAAGCCAGATGTAAATGAAGGATTGAGAACAATGTCTTTTGAGTTGTCATCTCTGTATATAAATGACAGATTAAGACCAGCATCATCTGACTGATCCCATGAATAGCACCAGATTCAAAAGCAGGTTTTTAGGAAGAGTGCTTTCTGATTGGTTCCATGAGCAAAGCTCTGCTACTGAAAGCCTGCAGTCCTTCTGGATCCCATGCTCTGCTCATGTTTTCTCTTTTTAGGAAACATCTTGCTCAACAGTTAGCCATGGGTTTTTATTAATTCTACTACATTTTGCCCTGTTGGTCATTTGGTTTGCCCCAGATCTAATCTCCTAACTCGGTAGGAAACCTTTTTTTTGTTTGTTTTTTTGTTTTGTTTTGGTTTGGTTTTTTGAGACAGGGTCTCACTTTATAGTTCAGGCTGGCCCTGAGCTCACTATGTAGCCCAGGCAAGCCTGGAACTCAGCAATCCTCCTGCCTCTGCCTCCTGAGTGCTGGGATTACAAGTGTGAGCCACCACACCCAGCACAAGAAACCTTTTTTTTCTTTATTCTTTTTCTTTTTTGGTTGCTGCTGAGTAGACTGGAAGAACTGTTCAGTCTTGGTTTTTCTCCCAAAGTTGATATCTACCTGGAAACTCATATGTGACTTTATTTGGAACTAGGGCCTTCACAGACACGGTTGACTAAGACAAAATCATCCTGCAAGACCTCACTGCCTGTGATCTCATAAGAAATTCATGTGATGGTGCAGAGACACAGGGAAAGCCATGTGACACCCAGAGGCAGACACTGGAGCAAAACCCGAGCAGCGTAGCATCCAGAAGTGAAGACAGGGACATGGGGAAGTAACCCTTCACAGCTGTTGAAAGCCCACGAATCCTGCCGACACTGACTTTGGACTTTTAGCCCCAACTCTATGAGATAGTAAATTTCTGTTGTTTTATGTTGCCCAGTTTGTGGTTACTGCTCATGGCTGCCCTAAGAAACCATTTCAGATGTCAATGAACTTTGTCCTCCACGCAAAGCTGTAAAGGCAGTAACTATTTGGCCCCTCATTATTTTCAGTGGAATCTTTCCAGCCATTAAGTCTTGAGAACCAAGTTTTGACCATTGATGGGAGAGCTGGGCAAGGAAGACCTGGCTGGCTTCTGATGAGTGAGGAAGCCTAGACTTGGGCATCACCATGGTTTACTTGACCTCTTCCCCTGCTCTGCTTGAGAGGATGATGCCATGAGACCCAAGTATTTCTTGACTTTCCTCAAAACAAAGCTTTGGAGGGATCTGGCTCAAGCCAAGCCATGGGGCAAGGTGGGTCTATGATGTGGCAGAATTTCAAACTCGGGTACCCCAGGAAGAGCATCTGGACCTCAGAGGGTCCACCGGGGTCACGTCCGTATGTGGCATTGATGATCACAGCTTCTCTAACCTCCTGGAAATCTGAGGGTTGATTAAGCCCATAGGAATCTGCCTGGATTTGAATCCCAGCTATGTCACCTTGTAACAGCGACACTGAGCAAATTCTTTAACATCTTTGCGCCTCAGTTTCCTTGTTTCCCCATAATGCAGTTAATATTCCTTAAAGTTGTTGGAAGTTTAAAGTAAACAAAACACATAAAGCACTCAAGGTAGTATCTGGCCTAAACACCAAAGGAGGTTAGCCCTTATGTATATTAAGCTTCATATACTTCTGGCAAATAGGTCTCTGCTGTCTTTTTAATGCCATGGTGAGTGCTGACTCCCTCGTGGGGCTAGGCAGGGAGAGCTGAGACACGGGGCCTCTTGTCCTCTCTACTCCTCTAGCTCCTTAGGAGGAAAAGCAACTACAAAGAAGAACACACAACCAACGTAAGAGGAAGAAAGTCTGATCAAGAACGAATACAAAAGTTTGGGAAACCCTTCACAAGCAGCACCGAAGAGCTCTTCTTATAAATGAGGCTGAATGTAAAGAGGGAACGGAAGACTTTTGAAAGCTGGGAAGGAACACATTGACAACCCGACTGATGAGCCAGCCTAACACAAAGCAGAAGCAAAGCCCATAAACTCTGTTTTGCAGGTCTCGGGTTTGTTTCAACATTGGCCCTCTTAGAACAGGTGGAACAAGCAGGCTGTTTGGAGAGAAACAGGGCCTAAATAACTGAGAAAATTATGAGTGAGTACCAGCCCCAGAGCAAAGACATCTCAGGGTCACAGGGAATTTCAGTTCTGGCTGCAGAACCAATCACTAGATGCAGGAAACATGAAGGTTGGGGCACCAGGAAAGAAGAGAGAGAAAAACTACCCTAATCTAAAATGAGTATAAATTTGAAAAATTCTAAAGCCAGATAACTGAATGACAAAAGCTGACATATTTTAGAAGATGCACATGTAAGAAGGAAAAAATGTGATCAATTGGAGCAAGCATGAGTTCACTTGAGGATAAATTATACCTTTAGCCCTGGAAACCCTATTTGGTTGAACCCATTTTAACCTCCCCATCCTTCTTCTGACCCTTCACAACTGGGAAGATATTAACTCAGGCTGTAATGCTTTTCACTGTTACAGAACACAGAATAATGATAACCCCAAGGCCTGGAAATATATGTTTCTCAGCAAGAAGACATTAAGGTGACATGGAATTAAGGTTGCTAATCAACCTTGTGATGACCTTGACATGGGGAGCTTATCCCAAATGATTTGGACAGGCCTGACAGTCTTTGTAGGAATCTCAGGGAGAAATGTGATGACAGAAGCAGGGGTTAGAGGGTTACACTTTGAAGCTGGAAGTAGTCGCAGACCAAAGGGTAAGGGCTGCCTTTAGGAGGATGGAAAGGGCAAGAAAACAGATCATCCTCTAGGGCCCCCTAAATGTCTTAGATACTCTCTTATTTCTGGGACAAAATAACCACTACCCACAAGTTAAAAGAGGAGGAGTTTATTTCCCCTCATAGTTTGTAGAGGTTTCAGTCCATAATCAGCTAACTGTAAGGTGGGGAGACTTGGCAGAGAGATATTAGGGAGGAGAAACAGTCCATGGCAGGGTAGACAGGAGGCAGCGTACCTTGCCTCTTTCCCCTTTCTATTCCATCCAGGCTATCAGCCTATTGGTCAGCACCTCCTCCCAAAAGTTCCGCCTGTGAGCACACAAGGCTTTGAGGGACTTTTAGATAACAAGCCCTAACAACAAGGAACTCAGCTCTACCAGAGACTTCATTTTATCCTCTAAGATTTCTGACTTTGAGAACTGGAAGATAATAAATTAGTGTTATTCTAAGACACTAAATTCTCTTAATTGTCACAGAGCCAATAGGAGGCTATATATCTGGTCTCTGCATTATCTTACATTTACTTTCTAATCGATTAACAGGAGTCTATCTCTGCATCTGATTCTCCTGCCTGACTGTCTCACTCCTCATGATTTTCTCTAAAAGATTGCAACAAAGGCTGTGGTTAGCTCCCATATCCACCAGTTTTGCTGGTCAGAAAAAAAGAGGCTCTTTCTCATTTCCAACCTAATATCTCCCATAGAAGTACTCCATTGGGCACATTGACAAGGACTGGAGAGGAGCAGCCCCTGCAACTGCTTGGCTAGAAATGAGAGAAAGAAAAGTAAAGCAGATGCACGGTGAAGGAGCAGTGTTAGTGCCACCAATCTGCCTCTTTCCTCTGGCTCAAGTTCTGTGAAAGGCTCCTTCTATCCTGTCTGCCTTGGTGCCCTACAGCAGATTCAACTCTGTCAATGCTCATTTTGGGCTACTGAGAAATGGGCTCGTGTCTTCCATAAACTGTGCCAGTAAGTAGTGTTTGCTCTCAGAGAGGAAAAATTTTTGTTCACAGTAGGGTAAGGTGGCCATAAGAGTTTTTAACTGGTGTGATAAAGGACAAGTGTTTTCTTAGCAAGGACCTCATTCTCCACCTTGAAATCCATTAACTGATTAGGATCATCCCTTGGTGCTGCTAAGTCTGGTAGTCAAAATGCTGCAAATGTGTCTTATAGAAACAGGAAATAAAGACTGTAATGTGGAGTAGGGGTTTGCTTTCTGGTGTGGAGGTCCATGATAATTTTTTTTTAGCATTCTTTCAGATGTTTTCATCTCTCTTCCATAGAAGCACCTCCAAGGGTCATTAAGTTGGTCTTTCAGATGGTCTTTCTTTCTGGAGATTTCTTCCATCAAATAATGGCCTGTTGGTCAGGGATTCAGCTCAAGTGGTACAACTCCTACCTTGGAAGCATAAGGATCTGAGTTTGATCCCCACTACTTAAAAAAAAAAATTAAAGGCCTGTTGAGTTAGTCATATTCTAGATGCTACCTCTTTTCGAGTGGAGAATTTACCCGTATTTTTTCTCTTATTCTTCAGGTTATTCCTTTATTCTATTGATTGTTCCCTTTGCTGTGCAGAAGCTTCTTTGATATTGTCCCATTTGGCTATTTTTGCTTTCTTTTTGCATGTGCTTTTGAGATCTTATCCAAAAAATCTTTACCTATAATAAAATGATGTGTTTCCACTATGTTTTCTTCTAGTAGTTTCAGATTTTAAATTTGGATCTTTGATCATTTGCGTTTATTTTTGTAAGTGTTTTTGTTTTTGTTTTCTTAGTTTTTTTGAGACAGGGTCTCAGGCCCTGAACTCACTATGTAGCCCAGGCTAGCCTCAGACTCACAGTAATCCTCCTGCCTCTGCTTCCCAAGTGCTGGGATTACAGGAATGAGCCACCATGCCCAGCAATTTTTTATTTATTCTCATTTGTGGTGAAAGGTAGGAGAGAGAAGATAGGTATTGGACAACAGGCCCCACTAGAGGGTAGCTACAGTCTACAACAATGTGTTAAATACTTTAAAATAGCTGGAATAATAGGTTCCCAACAGGAGAAACGATGGAAGTTTGAGGAGATAGAAATGGTAATTTCCCTGATTCAGTCATTACACATTGAATCCCCGTACTGAACTATCCTTCCATACCTCACAAAGAAGCAGACATATCAAGTGTCAATATTTTTAAATGATCTGTTCCCAACTGCAGAGCCCAGTGCAGTGTAGCTGGGGCTCAGAGCAGCATTATTCACGAGGCTGTAGGTCTGTGCCTGGGCACATTCCTTGGAAGGAAGTCAGGCTGTCATGGTACCTGGACCTCCCTGCCCATGCAGATAGGAGAAAAAGCACTAGGCACCAGGCCTCTGAGGGGTTTCCTAAGTAGAGCCTCTAAGCCAGTAAAGTCAGAGGACAGGATAACAGCAACAAAAGACAGAAGGATAAAGCCAGAATCAGGGTTGAGCCATGGTAAAAAGAAGAGGAAAGCAGACCTGGCAAAAGGGGATTCTGAATCATTCACGGAGAGGTGCTATAGATGTGTGTAGTAGATTTTGCCATGGTTCCCAGTACATCTGTAGGATCTTTCTTTGAAGAAACTAAGTATTACAGAGGACTTCTGTGGTAGATTAACAAATGGCCGACTTGTAAAGTCCAGCTGAACCGAATCAGCGTGATCAGGGCATGGAAGACCCACCTGAGGGTTGTTGCCCAAAGCCATCAAGAACTGGAAAGGAAGGCCATGGGCTGTGGATTTTCTAGGAGAAGCTTGCTGTGGTTGGTTGTCCTGATGTGAACTTGGCTGTTCTTGGAGGCGAAGCTCAGAGCCTCGCTATTGCTGAGGATGGTTGCTGTTCTTGTCAGGGCAGCTCTGATCTTCACCGTGGGCATCACTTCCTGGATCCAGTGCAGATCCCTTGGGCTGGTGGCACAGATCCTTCACCCAACCAGTGCAGGTTTTGTGGCTTCCACTGCAGGACTTTGGGCTTTTGGTATAGATCCTCACTATGGACAAGTAGCCTTGGACTCCAGGCCTTCACCCGGACTTGTGTAGGATGTTGCTACAGGATCCAGGCCCTTGCTGGAATCTTCTGGCCTCTAGTGTGTGACTAACCTTCTGCACTCCTCCGTTTGATGTTTTGGGTAAATATCATAAAATAATTCTACAAATTATGTGTCCTGTATTAATATTAAGTATATTCCCTTGCCAAACCCTGACTAAAAATATCCACTGTGCTACTTAATAATCTGTCTCCTCCCCTCTGTTTCTCTCTGTAACCCTCTCATCTCCGTCCCTGCACCTTCCCTCCTTCCCTCACCACTCCCGACTCTTCCCTTTTCCTTGCAGCCTTTGCTGAGAATCTCTTTCATGTCTGCATGACAAAAGACAGATTATGGTATTGAGGGCTTAGATTTCTCCTTGAATAGATGCCCAAGAGAGCCAGTTATTTAAAATTCAATACCTGTACATAGCTTGCGAATGTGCCATATTTTAGTGTCTGTCTGTGTTTAGTCAAATACTGCGAACATATGTCTCTTTGTAAATCTACTCCCAGGACTGCTAAAAGTGATTCAGAAAACACTCTTAAATGTGCCAGCATCTATCTTCCCCTGCAGTGGTAAGGATTCACGGAGAAAGAGCTCACTGATTTGTCACCAGAGCTGCCCCACCCCAACACTCTCCTTCATCCGCTTTTGACCCCTAAAAAAGGAGCACCCACAATTCAGCCCTCACAAACAAAGTGCACAAACATGGGGTGATGGTGACCAGCTCCCAGTGCCCATTCATCTCCAGCATTAAATGGCAATGCTTCCAAGAATGAAGTAAAAAGGGCCATACGGCACTGCAGAAAAACAGACACTAAAATTTAAGAGGGGAGTAAAATTTGTTTATGGGCCTCACTAAAGAAAAGTTGCTGACTATTGAGTCTAGAGACCTACACTACTGCTGTTCTTTGGGACTTTTTGATGGTTCAGGAAACTGCAAGTGCTATTTTCTGGGTTGAGTAGTTGCTTATTATTGTCATTGTGTTCCAGAGCTCTGTTTTAATCAGGATCTGTTTTCAGAGAACCTCATCATTTATTATGTCGGTTTTTAATCAACAACCCTAATGATGTATAAACTATTTGCTTCAACAGAGCCTCTTGGTGCTTTAGGTGTGAATTTTGTGGAATGTCCTAGCCAGAGTTTTATGGGACAATAATCATCATTTGCTGAGCGGCTACTGCAGTCCAAACAGCTTCCATACATTGTTGCGTTGAAGTCTTAGAGCAATGCTTAAGGTGGTTATGATTTTTCCCCACTTTACACATAAGAAAGTTGAGGTCCAAGGTTTATAATGAGCTAGTTCGGGGGTAAAGCCAGGATTCAGAAGCAAGTCTGCATAATTTCAGAATCTGCAATCTTCTTACTTACCTTCCTGTTACTACTCTTACTCCTTTTTTCAGAATGTTTTGATGGGGCCTTGTGGAAGGGCCCGGATGCACTGTAGAGGAGTGTTATAGAGTGGCCACTAACCTACACCAATGATCTTTCCTCAAAGAAGAGTCATAGAGCTGCCCATTATCGGACCACAAGAGACACTGTAAATAACTTTGCTTTGATACATAAACACCCAAAACAGTCTTGTTATACATCAACAAAGGAAAATGTGCAAATATTGTGATTTATATCTAGGTGTCCCCCCCAAAGATTCATGCACTCACAGGTTGGGCTTTAGGGAAGTTATTAGGTCATGGATACATGATACTCCTTGGTGGATTAGTCCACTGTTAAAAATGCATACCCATGTTTATAGCAGTACGATTCATAATAGCTAAATCTTATAAGCAGCCTATATGTCCATCATTAGATGAATGGATTAAAAATGTGTTATTTGTATACAATGGAATACTATTCTGCCATAAAAAGGATAAACTTGAATCATTTGTAGGAAGATGGATGCACCTTAAGACCATAATGTTAAATGAAGTAACTCAAACACACAAGCTTATATATCACATGGTTTCTCTTACATGAAATATAGAGAGAGAGACTATAATGAGCTAGTATAATATAATGAGCTATATATGTAAAACATAAGACAGATAATAGAAAAAAGAGAAAGAAAAAAGGTATTATAATCCAGCAAGGATAACATATCTAAAAGTGTACCTTGACTTAGTACATTGTCTTATATGTTTTATATGTTCTTTGGCCTATTATGCTAGTTTTCAGTCTGTATATATGCTAGTTAATTTTACAAAGTCTTGAAAGATAAATAAATAAATCTGGTGCTGGAAAAATAAAAGGGAGATGGAGGGAAGGAAGAAAAAGAAGGGAATTGAAATGTGTTATGTACATGTACCAATCTCCTACAGTGAATGTAATCATTATGTATTACAAACATGTACTAATAAAAGTCAAAGAAAAGAGAAGAAAAGTTTATAGTTAATTGTGAGATTGAGAAACAAAGCCTAGCAGGAGGAGATGAGTCATGAGGCTGGGTCCAAGGAAGCATAACTCCGCCTTCTGCCCTGGAGCCAACAGACTATGGACTGAAATCTCCACCAACTGTGAGCCGATAAAAACCTTCCCTCCTTCAAATTGTGGGTGTCAGATATTGTGTCCCAATGAAGAGAAAATCACTAAGACAAGTAGTTTATCCAACTAGGAACAGAGTATTTTTCTAACTGAAATTTTACCATGTATCTTGTTACATTATCTTTGTTAACCTTTTATTTTTTGCTTTGGAAATAGCCAGTGTGAAATAATTTTTCTACTTTCTTCTTCCTTTAATATAACTAATATTATTGAATATCAACTGTCCCAAGTAGTCAAAGTATTCAGCACTCTTTTCACTCATTTATTTCATTCAACAATCTTGTGGAGTATATATTAACATATTCTCAGAATAACAAATAAGTCTTATCTTGTATACAAACTCTTATCCAAAGAATATTCATTGGTCATTAGTCACATACCAGAAAATGTTCCAGGTACTGATTCAACCCCTAGCACAAAAGAGAAAACAAAGTCAAAGTAGATGTTTGTAGTCACCAGTTTCTGTATAATAACACTTGTCCCAAAGAATTTATCACTTGAACACAAATTAACTATTTTTTTTTTGAGACAGGGTCTTGCTTTCTAGTTCAGGCTGGCCCTGAGCTCACTATGTAGCCCAGGCAAGCCTCGAACTCAGCAATCCTCCTGTCTCTGCCTTCCAAGTGTTGGAATTACAGGCATGAGCCACCACACCCGGCACTGTGGTATGTGGTACTGATTGTAGGTGGGCGTGAGTCATCATGCCCAACATTGTTGTATGTGGTTGCCAGGATCAAACTCAGGACCTTTTGCTTGCTAGGCAGGCACTGGAACCACTGAGCTAAATCTCCAGCCTACAAAAATTAAAAGACCTGGTAAAATGGAAATATGTGCTCATTGATTGGAAGACTAAATATTGTTCAGATGTTAGTTATCTGTAATCTGATATATAGACTCAAGACTCTCAGTATCTCTTTTTATAGAAATTTCCAGATTGATTCTAAAATTTACATGGAAAAGAAAAATACCTAGCAAGGCTAAAACAACTTTGAAAAAGAAAAATAACATTGAAGGATTCACCCACAGTACAGCTGCAGTAATCAAGACACTGTAGTATTGGTGTAAGGTCAGAAATACACATCAATAGGACAGAAGAGAAAATGAAGAAATAGATATCACTGCTAATTGAGAAGATAGTCTTCTCATCAAATGGTGCTGGAACAACCTAAATATAGAAACTATAAATCTCAATCTAAATATTACACCATATTGGGCTGGAAGTTTAGCTCAGTGGTTCCAGTGCCTGCCTAGCAAGTGCAAGGTCCCTGGTTCAATCCCCGGTAACCACATACAACAATATTGGGTACCATGGCTCACGCTCACCAGCAATTAATACCACATACCACAAATGCCGGGCTTGGTAGCTCAAGCCTGTGATCCCAGCACTCGGGAGGCAGAGGCAGGAGGATTGTTGAGTTCCAGGCTTGCCTGGACTACACAGTGAGCTCAGGGCCAGCCTGAACTACAAAGCAAGACCCTGTCTCAAAAAAAATATTAAAAGACTTGAAACGGATCATACATCCAACTAAAGCACCTAAAATGCTAAAATGTTTAGAGGAAAATGTAGCAGAGTCTTTGTAATCTTGGGTAAGGTGTCCGTACTATATGTGTGACACTATAATCCATAACACATTGATGAATGGAATTTCAACAAAATGAAAAGCTCTGCTCCTTCCAAGACACTGAAAATAACTTGAAAATACAAGCCACAGACAAGGAGAAAATATTTGCAAAATGTGTCTCTAACGATGGATGTCACTCACAGGTTAAAAAAAAAAAAAAACATTGACAGGTCAACAATAAAATATTTTTTAACCCAAAAACCCAAAATGCCAAAAGAGTTAAACAACTTCAAAAACTGCTTGTAAGGGTGTTGAGTAAGAACTTTTACATGATTTTGATAGAGATGTAAATGTGTATAGCCACTATGGAAACAAATAAAGGGATTCCTCACACACACAAAAAAACTAAAAATAAATCTACCATTTGATCCAGTTATCTTATTTCTGGGTGTATTTCCAAAGGGAATAATATCAGCATACCAAACAGGTACCTGCTTTTCCATGGATAGCGCAGAATTATTCACAGTAACTAAGATATGGAATCAACCTAGATACCTATCAACAAATGAATGGACAAAGAAAAGATGGTATACATATATCATGGAATATTATTCAGTCAGTTAAGTATAGACTATACCGCATAAAATTCTATCATTTGCAGAAAAATGAATGGAAATGGAGGACTTTGCATTATGTAAAATAAGGAAGGCACAGAAAGAACACTATACCATATTTTTTCCCATATGGAAGCTAAAACACATGGTGGCCCTGTAAAACAAATGGTGCTTAGTAGGTATTGAGAAAAGGACTGGGTTTAATTAGTGCATGCTATGTGCTTATATAGAAATATCACACTGAACCCCATTTATATGCACAATTAATATGTGTTGATGAAAATCCTTTTAAAAGAATATATAAATTGCAAGCAAGCCAAGAAAAAGGTATGCAACATCATTAATTATAAGACAATGCAAATTTAAACCATGATGAGGTTAGTATACTATACATCCTCTGGAAGAATAGCTTTTAAAAGACAGATATGTATAGACTATACATCATCCAATAACCACAAAGTATACATTATTCTTAAACTTACACAGAACATTCACCAAGTTAGAGCACATTCTGAGCCATGAAATCCACCTTAGCAAAAGTGAAATACATAGTATCTGCACTCGGACCACAAGGGAACTAAATTAGAAATGAGTAACAGAAGGGTAACTGGAAAATCCCAGAATACTAGGGGATCAGATAATTTACTTTTAAGTAATACAAGTCAAAGAAGAGATTTAAATTTTTTTTTTTTTTTTTTTTTTTTTTTTTTTTTTTTTTTTTTTTTTGCTTTTTGGAGACAGGGTCTCGCTTTGTAGTTCAGGCTGGCCCTGAGCTCACTATGCTGCCCAGGCAAGCCGCCGCGAACTCAGCAATCCTCCCGTCTCTGCCTCCCGAGTGCTGGGATGACAGGCGTGAGCCACCACGCCCAGCATTCTATGTGGTAACCGGGGATCGAACTCAGGTCCTTACGCTTGCGAGGCAGGCGCCGGAACCACTGAGCTAACCCTCCAGCCCGATTTTAAAATATTTTAACAAATGAAAATGGAAATCAAACATCAAAAAGTATGAGATGCCTTAAAACAATGCTTAGAGGGAAAATTAGAGCCTGCTATTTATTGAGAAGGAAAAGAAAGACCTAAGAGCAAAAAATCTGTTTCAAAAGAAAGTAAAAAACACAAACAAATTAAACCAAAGTGAGCAGACAAGTAAATAAAAAACAGAGCAGAAATTAATGAAACTGAAAGCTGGAAATCAAAAGAGAAAATCAATGAAATCAGAAGCTTATTCTCTGAAAAGATATATAAAACTGGGAAGCCTCTAACCAGCCTAACTAAACAAAAAAGAGAGGACAGAAATTACTAATATCAGAAGTGAAAGAGCATAGTGTAAATCCCTGGGCATTAAAAGAATAATAAAGGAATATTAACAAATCTTTTCCTTAGAATTTGAAAAGTGAGATGAGAGAGACCAATTTCTGCCAAGATGAAATATGGAAAAATTCACAAAAGTGGACGATTTGAAATTGGTCTATATCTAATACAGAAATAGAATCTCTTCTTAACAACCTTCTAAACAGAAAGGCCTAAGCCCAGATGGGCTTGCTGATGAAGTCTACCAAATCTTTTTTTTTAATTGACTTCTTTATTGGTACATTTTATATACAGCTCACAATCACACTCAACATTCGGGAATTTGTACCACTATATGACACGAGTTAATTCTCATTTTTACCTATATCCTTACCCACCCCTACAACTCCCCACCCCCTATACACCGAATCTTAAGGGAGAAATCCTAACCATACTTTTATAATCTTTCTCAGAAGACAGAAACAGAGAATAAATACTTCTTAGCTCATGGGCTCATCATCCCAAAACCAGACAAAGACAATACAAAAAAAAAAATACACACCAATATCTTTTCAACATGCATGGAAAAATGCTCAACAAAATATTAGCAAATGGCAATCTATATAACTGAGGTTTATCCCAAGTATGCAAGTCTAGTTCAATATTTTAAAACCACAAATATATTCCATCATATGAGCAATCCATGAAGAAAAACTATGACACTTAATATTGCATTACTCAAAGCTTTCCCATTATGGTCAGAAGCAAGGCAAGGATGTTCCCTCTAACCATGTGAACACCATAGTGGAAGTCTCAGCTAATACAATATCATAAGAAAAGGAAGTAAAAGATATACTGATTAAAAAAGGATTTAGGGCCCGGGACTTAGCTCAGTGGTTCCAGCATCTGCCTGGCAATCACAAGGTCCTGACTTCATCCCCAGTACCACATACCACAGTGCTGGGTGTGGTGGCTCACACTTGTAATCCCAGCACTCAAAAGGCAGAGACAGGAGGACTGCCAAGAGTTCAAGGCCAACCTGAGCTACATAGTGAGCTCAGGGCCAGCCTGAACTACAAAGCAAGACCCTGTCTCAAAAAACTAAAAAAAAAAAAAAAGGATATAAACTGTTATTGTTACCAGGAGGCATGTTTATGTATTTAGAAATCCACAACGATGGATTTCTTGAAACTCTGGAACAAATTAATGATTGTAACAAAATGGCACTTTACAAGCAAGATTAACACACAAAAGTCAACTGCTTTCTCATAAACTAGCAATTAATAAGTGGAATATGAAATTAAAAGCCATCACATTGGCACACCCAAAAATGAAATACCTAGATGGAAATCTAAGGCAATCTGTACAAAGTTTATAAGAGGAAAATCACAATACAGATGAAAATTCAAAGAAAAATAAATGAATAAGTGGGTACGTATTCTAGGTTCATGTAAAAGGCCCAATGTTGTAAACATGTCAGTACTTCCTTTTTGTATATAATCAATAAAATTCCAGTGAAATCTTAACAAAATATTTATGGATATCAACAAAATAACATTTATACTGATAGGCAAAATGTTCAGAATAGTCAACACGATATTGAAGGACTGACACTACTCAACTTCAACTTTACTGTAATACTCCAACATGAAAGTACTATTCTGCCATGAAGCAGGATAAAGCTGAGTCATTTGCAGGAAAATACATGCACCATAATGTTAAGTGAAATAAATCAGACACACAAGCTTAAATACTGCATGGGTTCTTTTATATGAGAAATTCAAAGTATAAGAGAGGAAAATAAAAAGTAGATAATAGGAAGTTGAGAGAGACAGATCTTTCTCATAGGAAAGGGGGTTGATGGAGGGAAGAGAGAGAAAGATGAAAAAAGGAATTCAGATGTGTTATGTATATGTACCAACTTCACATAAGAAATGTAAATGTCCATTGCAAACATGTACCCAAAAAAAAAGAGAGAATCAAGAAATGGATAAAAAAGGAATTGAGATGCATTATGCACATGTACCAACCTCCCACAAGGAATTTAATATTTACTAGTAAAATATACATATATAAGTATAATAATCAAGATTGCGGGCTAGAGATTTAGCTCAGTGGTTTTGTAGCCTGCTGGCAAGCACAAGGTCCCTGGTTTGATCCCTGAAAACCACATACAACAATACCAGGTGTGGCGATTCACGCCCACCAGCAATCTGTACCATAGACCACAATGCCAGGCATAGTGGCTCACGCCTGTAATCCCAGAACTTGGGAGGCAGAGGCAGGAGGATTGCTGAGTTCGAGGCTTGCCTGGGCTACATAGTGAGCTCAGAACCAGCCTGAACTAGAAAGCAAGACCCTGTCTCAAAAAAAAAAAAAAAAGATTGCATGAAATGGGCAAAAGAAAGACAAATATGTCCATGTTACAGAGCAGAGATTCCATTGAAAGAGCCCCATAGATACAGTCAGTTGGACAAAGGAGCAAAGGCAATACAATGGAGAAGAGAAAGTCTTTTCAACAAATTGAAACAAACAGGCACACACATGAAAACATAAATAAATCCAGACACAAGCAGGCCTTACACTCAGCACTTTGGGAAGCTGAAGCAGGAAGTCTGCCCCTTTGAACCTAGTTTGGGCAATTTGAAGCAATTTAATGAGACTCTGTCTTTAATATTTAAAAAAACTGGGGATGTTGCTTGAATCAAAAACCCTGGATTCAATCTCTAGCATTACAAAAATTGATTAATTAATTTAAAAGTTGTATCCGAGACATAAATGTCAAATGCAAAATATAACTCAAAAATAACATAAAAGTTGAAATCACCACTTCTATCAGTAAGAATGACTTTTTATTTTTTTTAAAAAAAGTCTTTTTAGGCATGCCACAAAAGTCATAATTCATAAAAGAAAGAATTGATAGGCTGGACTTTGTTAAAATGAAAATTTCTGCGCTCTAAAATACACTGTCAAAAGAATAAAGACAGCAATTTCCTTCCAACATTAGGAAGCTGCCAAACCAGCATTTGGCATAAAATATTTAATAAAGGACTTGATCTAATACAGGACTATTATCTAAAATCAATACTCCTTGCCCTGTAGAGGAGTCACCATGATAAATTTATCCTAAGTTGAAAATACCAGAAGTTAAAACGCATCGGGAACAGCTCACCTGCCAGCCCCGCAGCCCCGCCCTCCTGACCGGCCACGCCTGGGCTGCAGCTCCCGGGAGGCTCCTGCTCAGAACCACCGCAGCCTACCCCCAGGTCAGGAGGCGATCCGGGTGCAAAAACACGTCAGTGCTACTGAATGCAAATCGCGCTCTCTCCATCATGAAATCAAAACCTTGGAAGTCAAACGTTTGTAAGTCAGATTGTTCTAAGTCACAAACCAACTGTTGGGAGAAAGAACAACAACAAAAAAAAAACAGTTCTTGAAACTGAGTGCTACAAAGAAACCTTATTTAAAAGCCCTCAAAAGATAACAACACCAAAGAAAACAGGCAGATGCCAAGTAGGTATATGAAGAGACGCACCATATCAAACATTATCACTGAACATGGAAAGTAAAAGAACAATACAATACTACTACACACCAAATTTTTTAAAAGCCAAAATTCTACACCATGACCTTGGCAGTTCTGGAGAGAACGTGAAGCAATAAGAGCTTTCATTTATTGCTATCAGAAATGCAAAATGGTGCAGCTACGTTGGAAGATGGATTCCATTTTCTTACTGCTGTGGTATAAATGTTTGTTTCCCAGTCAAAATAAATGTTGAAATCCTAACACACACCCCCAGATGGTGACAGTGCTATTTGGACCTTTGGGAGGTTATTAAGTCACAAGGATACAGTCCTCATCAGTTGGATTATCAAGAAGATACTTCTTATCGACAAGATACTCCCTTGTCTGTTCCACTGAATGAGAACACACCCAGAAGACACAGTTCTGCTAATCAAAAAGACAGCTCTCAGCTAGGCGTGATGGTGCATCCCTGTAACCCCAGGACTCTGGGAGGCTGAGCCAGGAGGATCACACATGAGGCCCAGCCTGGGCAATTTAAATGATTTAAACCTTTTCTCAAATTTTAAAAAGGCCTGGAGATGAGGCTCATACCAAGGTCCTGGGTTCAATCTCCAGGACTTTAAAAAAAAAATAAAGTGGATCTCACCAGACAGTGAATCTGCCTCTCCCTTTACCTTGAGTTAGCTTGAATTTATCACCCTGGACAGGTGCAAAATGAAATTCTCTTGTTTTTAAACTACACATTCTATGCCAGGCATGGTGGCTCACACCTGTAATCCCAGTACTTGGGAGGCAGAGGCAGGAGGATTGCCATGAGTTTGAGGTTAGCCTGGGCTACATAGTGAGTTCAACACAAGCCTGAACTACAAAGCAATTCCCTCTCTCAAAAAAAAAAAAAAGCTACCCATTCTAAAATATTTTGTAGTAGAAGACCAAATAGACTGAAGCACATATTATCCTTACTAATGATCACTCAAAGGAATTGAACTTACATCCACAGAATAATCTTCACAAGAATGTTTGTAAGTAGCTTTGTTCATAATTGCCAAAACTTTAATATAATGAAGGTGAACTTTAAGTCAGTGAGTAAACAAACTGGCACCTCCAGGAAAAAGAATATTATTTGCCACTAGAAAGAAATGCATTATCTCAACATGAAACAACCCAGGGAAATCTCAAATGTGTATTGTTTAATGAAAGGAACTAACATGAAGAAGACTACGTGCTGTACAATTCCATCCACACGACATTATGGCAGAAGTTGAACCACAGAGACAGGGAAAGTCGGAAGTTGCTGGGGTGGAAAATAAACAGACAGAGCACAGGGCAATTCTAGAGCAGTGCAAAAATTGTGCATTTGCCAGATGTGGTGGCTCACACCTGTAATCCCAGCACTCGGGAGGCAGAGACAGGAGGATTGCTGAGTTCGAGGCTTGCCTGGGCTACATAGTGAGCTCAGAGCCAGCCTGAACTACAAAGCGAGACCCTGTCTCAAAAAAAATTTTTTTAAATTGTGCATTACACTATAAAAACAGATAAATATCTTTCTAAATTGTTTTCAAAGACATACAATAAACAGCAGCAAATGAGAACTCAATATAAGGTTATAACTTCGAATGAAAATGACGTGTTGGTACTGCAGAGGTTCATCAGTTATAACAACTGTACATTCTGGTGGGAATATGATGATCATACAAGTGTTGGAGGAGAGAATATATAGCATCTCTGTGTCTTTCTCTTGAATTTACTATGAACCTAAAGTTGCTCCAATAAGTAAATTATCCGCACACTTCTGAATGTGCAAAGTGCTGGCAAAGATAAGAAACAACTGGAGCCAGGGATTTAGCTCAAGTGGGACTATGCCTAGGTTGGAAGCCCAAGGGCCTGAGTTCAATCCTTGGTACCACAAAAAAAAAAAAAGAAAAAAGAAGGAAGGAAGGAAGAGAGGAAGAGAAGAGGGAGGGAGGGAGAGAGAGAGAGAGTCAGAAAGAAGGAAGGAGAGAAAGAAAGAAAGGCGAGAACGAGAGAGAAAGAAGAAAGGAGAGAGAGAAAGAAAGAAAGTGAGAGAGAAAGAAAGAGGGGGAGAAAGAAAAAGAGAGACAGAGAGAAACCAGAATGTTCACACCCTGCTGACAGTGACTCTAAAGAATCATCTCAGAAAAAAGTTTGACAATTTCTTACATGCTAGCACCCTGTGACCTGTAGTTCCTACTTCTACATATCTGTCCAAAAGAAATGCAAATATATATTTATATGAGTACACAGCATAAGTATATGTGCAGTTTCATTCACAAGAACCAAAACAGAAATGTCCACCAACTAGTAGTTTGTTTTAGAAAGAGACAGTGGTACCTATATAGAACAAAATACTACCCAGAAATAAAAAGTAACATGCTACTAATAACTGTAAAGATATCTA
The DNA here is from genome assembly GCA_004025085.1 of Thryonomys swinderianus. Taxonomy (NCBI): domain Eukaryota; kingdom Metazoa; phylum Chordata; class Mammalia; order Rodentia; family Thryonomyidae; genus Thryonomys; species Thryonomys swinderianus. Next base: position 36,018 of record PVIC010011226.1, read on the forward strand.
TTAAAGGTGAAAAACCAAACAGCAAATAACTCTGTTATTCCATTAGAGTTTCCAGTGGTTAAAACCATATCATCTGCATGGAAGGTCAGGGTTAGAGTTGGGGTGACTACAGAGGGTTTCAGGGAAACTCGGAGAGTGACCATGGCTGTACAATTTATACGCATTTGTCAAAATTGTATGCTTTTTAAGTCTACATTTTCTAATTGTTGCAGATTGATTCTTCTATATTTATCTTAGAACTGTCAAATCTGCTGAAATATCCTATCACTGGTAAAGACTGCAATCTATATGCTACTGGATATTCAATACAGAAAATTATATTGCTTATGAGTTATGTGCTATTACTTTAATTTCTTAAATTTTGATTTGTTCTTACTACAAAAAAGTCACTGAATTTCATAGGAATGTTTCTAAATTTCCACTATTAGTTATAGCTGAAAGTTTTTTAGATGTTAGCAGTTTCTTGTGTTTCTAGTGTGATACAAAATTTTATAATGTATGCAAGGATTAGTCATCTTGGGATGTCATACCAAAAAGAAATCACATAGGCTAGGCAGGAAATTTTGACAATAGAAATTTATTTTCTCCCAGTTCTGGAAGCTAGAGACAGATCAAGGTGTCAGATGATCTTGCTACTGATAGAGGCTCTGCTCCTGGATTATAGATGGCTGCCTTCTCTCTCAGGGGGTGTGGGGAGGGCAGGGCCAGAGGGGGACGGAAAGAGAGAGAGGGGTGGAGGAAGGGGGAAGGGAGGAAAGAGGGAGAAGGAGACATGAACAGGGACAGGGACAGAGACAGGGATGTGGTCTTTGTCCTCTAATACCAGCATTCAGAAGTCTGAGGCAGAAAGATAACCATGAATTTGAGGCTAGCCTGGTCTATATAGTGGGTTGAAGGCCAGCCCTTAAACTACTATATAGTGAGAACTTACGTCAAAAAAAGTAAGTGGAAGCAGTTCGTGATAGCTCAATCTTGGAAACAACCCAAATATCCATCAATTGGAGAGTGGATAAAGAAGATGTGGTTTTTTTATAAAATGGAGTATTACTCTGCCATAAAGAATGACAAGATCGATCCATTTAGGTGCAAATGGAGACACCTGGAGGATATACTAATAAGTGAAATCAATAGATCACAGATATGCAAATTCCGGATCTTCTCTTTGACATGAACACCTGTAGATGCAAATGAGCTCTAGAAAGTAGGACAGCTTTTATAGAGTGGGAAATTTCCATAGGAAATTTTGTGTGGGAATGTGATGAGGGGAAGGAATAAATATGATACAGAAAGAAAATAAAAGAGCATGTATAAAGGGGGTGAGGAGGTGTGGGTGGGTGGGGATATGGGTAAAAATGAAAATTAACTTGTGTCATATACTGGTACAAATTCCCCAATGTTATACGTGATTCTGAGATGTATATAAATTGTACCAGTAAAGAATTCAATTTTTAAAAAAGTAAGAGGAATCTTCCTCTCCTCTTCCTATAAGGCTACTGAATCCTAAATCCTACCATGATTCAATCCTACTCTACATCCCAAAGTCTTCACCTCCAAATACTCTCATATTGGGATTTAGGGCTTCAACACATTAAGTTTTGGGGAATACTTCAGTCTGTAGCAATAGGTATGGAATTTTCATTAAATGCTTTTTCTTTATTGCAATTATCTCAAGATTTTTCTCTTTTATTCCATCAATGTGCTAAATATTTTCAAGTGTAAAATCTTTACTTATATTTCTGAAATAAAGTCTACTTCGTCATGATGTACTTTTTAATTATTTGTTGTTAAATTCAAATTCCTTTAATACTTTTCTTAGTTTCTAAATTAACACACCAAAAAAAACATACTTTGAAAGTATAGCTATGATTGGTGTCAGATTTTTTTACTCTGTTTAAGTATGTGTCAAAATTATAACAAAACTCAAGAGAACTCTCCATGCTGGAAGGTAGGACAATGTAAACAGAATTGTAATCACATATTCCTTAAAACTTGACAAAACTCACTATAAGTCCAATAACCCAAACAGAAAATTTTTAATGAATAAGTTTTATATTAACTCTTTTTCCTCTAATAGTTATTGGCATATTTTGACTTTTTATTGTATCAACTTTGTTTCTAAAAAGATCTCCATTTTGCTATGTTTTCATACGTATAAATTTGTTCATGTTGCTATGAGTTTTTTCATTTTTACTGGGCCAGTGGTGATTCTGTTTACTGAGACCACTATTTTTTACTTACTCTATTTGTATCTTGATCAAATTTACTAGAAGTTTATCTGTTTATCAAAAATTTAACTTTTAGTTTTATTTCACTCTTAAAAATCTGTTCTACTCTACTAATTTCTTTTTACAGACTACATTTGCTGTATTCTTCTAGAGTTTCTAAGTAAATAAATTTTATTCAATTTTTCCTTTTCTGAGTATGATGATTACCTTGTTTTTATAAAGTAAACAGAGAATAATTTATTTAGACCCTATGTGCTTACAACATAGAAATAAGATGGTGTGGATATAATTCTATTATCCATTACCCTCCTCATCATTTCTACTCAGATGTAACCACTATCCTGAACTTAGAAGTTATCATGTAAATGCATGCTTTTATAATTTTACTGTACATGTACACATTCAGAAGCAATATGCAGTATTCTTGTATATGGTTTAAATTTTACTATAAATAGGGTTGCCTGGCATAGTGATACATGCCTATAATCCCGGCTTCTAATCCCAAGGGGGATTGTTGTGAGTTCAAGGTCAGCCTGGGCTACATAGTGAGATCTTGACTCAAATCAATAAATTTTTTAAATTTACCATAAAATTGGGCCGGAGGGTTGGCTCAGTGGTTCCAGCGCATGCCTCGCAAGTGCAAGGTCCTGAGTTCGATCCCCGGTAACCACATATAATGCTGGGTGTGGAGACTCATGCCCACCAACAGTCAACACCGCATACCACGATGCCGGGCGTGGTGGCTCACGTGATTAATCCCAGCACTCGGGAGGCAGAGACAGGAGGCTTGCTGAGTTCACGGGGGCTTGCCTGGGCACCACAGTGACCTCAGGGCCAGCCTGAACTACAAAGCGAGACCCTCTCTCAAAAAAAAAAAATTTACCATAAATAGGATTAAATTGGCGAGATGAAAAAATAAGACTTTACAGTAGTCATCTCCCTGCCGAAACATTAAAGAATTATCCCAAGAAATGCCTACACAAAAGCTGAAGAATCTACATGAAAATTTACACCTGGATGCAGGACAGAAGAAAGAAAAGATGAGTAGTTGAGGGCAAAAGAACAGTGTCATAGTATCCACATTGTGTCTCTCTAGGGCTAGGCAGTGCTGGATAGAAAGAATACCTTCCGGGCTGGAGGGTTGGCTCAGTGGTTCCGGCGCCTGCCTCACAAGCACAAGGTCCTGAGTTCAATCCCCGGTAACCACACACAATGCTGGGCGTGGAGACTCACGCCCACTAGCAATCAATATTACATACCACAGTGCCAGGCGTGGTGGCTCACACCTATAATCTCAGCACTCGGGAGGCAGAGACAGGAGGATTGCTGAATTCAAAGTTTGCCTAGGCTCCATAGTGAGCTCAGAGCCAGCCTGAACTACAAAGCGAGACCCTGTCTCAAAAAAAAAAAAAAAAAAAAAAGAATACCCTCCACAAGGGGAAAGGATGGCAAAGTGAACACCCAGCTTTGCCTAAATCCACAAAGTCATGCTAGCCCCTGTTCCAGACCAACCTCCATAGATCATAATACCAGCCCTTTCCCCAGTTGGCATGACCACCAACCTCAATGTCACATTGGCCCAACAGACCCAGGCTTCAACCCTCCCTGTGTTAACTTTCCATCTCTGTGACAAAATGCCTGAGATAAATAACTTAAAACAGAAAACAGTTTACTTTCGTCCATACTTGCACAGGTTTCACTCTGAGGCCATTTAACCCTGCTGCTATGGGTCTGTGGAAAGGCAGAACGTTCTGGTGGGAAGAAGTGATAGAGGAAAATTGCTCATTTCAAGGTGGCCAGGAAGCAAAGAACGACAGAAGAAGAGGCCAAGGTTCCAAGATGCTTTTCAAAGCCATGTGCTCAGTGACCTCAGCTTCCTTCCACTCCATCTCTGAAATATCCCAGCACCTCCCTGTAACCTTATCAGCAGATCAATCCTTCAACACATGAGCCTTTCTTTAGGAGATATTCGAGATCCAAACCATAACTCTCCAGACCTACCACAAAGACACAAGTTCCAGACTAGACCCTATGGAAGCAGATACTCCGTTCGTCCTTGTGGAGTCAGGAATCAGATTTGCCTATCTTTTGAATCTGGTGGCAAGGATCCCACCTGATGACTCCAGACATAAGCCTAGCCATGAATCTATCTAGATGGCCATGAATCTATCTGGGTAGTCTGACTGGTAGAGAGCCTTCCCTAAAACTTCAGTCGATAAAATTCAAAAAGGTCCCTATTTTTTCAAATGTACAGAAAGCAACAGAAGTCCACATGGATCACAAGAAAAATCATAGAAATAGGCCACTACAAAGTAATTAATCCTATAGAGACAGAAAGTCATGAACTACTTGCCAAAGAACTCAAAATAAATTTTTTAAAAGCTTGGTAAGCTGTAAGAACACATACAACTAAATGAAATTATGAAATAATACCTGAACAAAATTAGAAGTTTAGCAAAGCAAAAATAATAAACCACTAAAAATAACCAAACAAAAATTCTGGAACTAAAGAATATAAAGACTGAAATGAAAAATTCCATAGAGAGCTTCAGGGGCAAACTCAATCAAGTAAAAGAATCAAAGAGCTCAAAGACAGGTCATTTGAAATTATCCAAAAAACAGAAAGAAAAAGAGAAAGAATGAAAACACCTATGTATTAAACTTATAGGGCTCCAGCAAGCAAACCAAATTCATGTAAGATTCCCAAAAGATGCAGAAAAATAGAAAAGATCAGAATGAATGTTTATTTAAATAAATAATGATGTTAAAACTTCCAAAATCTGAAGAGGGAGATAAGCAACCATTTCTACAAGAACTAAGAATCCCAAATGTTATTATTTTTACTTTACTAAATTTATAATTCTTGATGTTGAAATATCTGCCATAAACCCAGAAATCATTTATCGTTTCCCTTAGCTTTTCCATTTTTTGGATGTATACTCTGTTCTTGTTTATTGTGATTGTCCTGCTTGTGAATACAGGCATTTCTTCAACCATATCTTTCATTCTTACTGAAATACTGAACCATTATTCTTTTTTTGTTGTTGTTTGTTTTTGTTTTGTTTTGGGGGGGGTTGTTTTTTGAGACAGGGTCTCGCTTTACAGTTCAGGCTGGGCCTGAGCTCACTGTGTAGCTCAGGCAAGCCTTGAACTCAGCAATCCTCCTGCCTCTGCCTCCCGAGTGCTGGAATTACAGGCTTGAGCCACTAAGCCCAGCATTTGTGGTGTGTGGTACTGACTGCCAGTGGGCATGAGTCACCACACCTGGTATTGTTGTATGTGGTTACCAGGAATCAACCAGAGACCTTGCACTTACTAGGCAGGCACTGGAACCACTGAGCTAAATCTCTGGCCCATGAACCATTACTCTTGAATAGTTCCTCTTTTTTACTAGCTATTCTCTTCTGTACTCCCATTACAAGTCCTCACTCTCCTCGTCTTTCTTCTCGTCTTTTATCCTATCACACCTTGATCACCCTGTGATACACCCCATGTTCTTCACAGTACTCACACTGCTTTTTTTTTTTTTTTTTTTTTT
>PVIC010011227.1:0-29126 GCA_004025085.1 Thryonomys swinderianus
TTATATGTTAGATTAAGAAAAAAGTTTACATTCTTTCAAATTTTTAAATATCACCTGGTAAAATTAGCTTCTTATTACTAGAGAATATATAAAGGCCTCATGACCCCATACCCTCTCCAGCCAAAACAATTTGTGTAGTACTCATTTTTGGTGCTTTTTCACCTTTCAGCACCAATCAATGAGTCAAATGGAGATATCATTGTAGTATCTCTAATGTCATAGAAAAATGATCTTAATAAAAGACACTAAAATATATTAGCCATTGGGACCAAGGATGAGAATGTCTTTAAAATGCCTTAGTCTCTATAATTTCTATTCCCAATATAATCTTTGACAAATTATACAGGTTCTGTCTATGTGAAAAATTTTCTACGGCTTTCTTTTCAGGGACAGGTTAAACTATAAATGGAACAAATGCTGTATGTTGAGTTTTACAGAATCCCATTATAAAAAAAAAAAGTCAATTCCTTTAGGGTTATTCTGAAACAAATAAGAATCCTGTGGCCAGGTTGAAACAGTGCCTGCTAAATTTAGGCTTTAAATAAAAATAGCTCCAGGCCAGCAAAGACACTGTCAGGCATTAGGCTTCTCTCTGAATTACCAGAGGAGCTGGCGGAAAGGTAGATGAGCCAGTTGTCCTTTCAGAGCCCATTAGTCTTGAAGGAAATGCTGGCAGGCTTCTGTGGTGATGTGCTGAGCAGACAGACAGGAGGCTGAGCAGCCTGACAGGCTGCTCTCACTATTCAAAGAATTGACTTCTACTTTCTTTCTTCTCTCAGTTTCTTTTCTCTTTCATCTACCATTTATTTTTTCCTGTTTTCACAATCCTCTGAGCTAACAGCAGCTGACCACTACTGTTTCAACCCAGGACTTTGGAATGTCTACAACTCTTCAGCCTCATTTCAGTGGTATTAAAAAAACATCAGCATGATCAAGTTAGAGGTTATAGAATCATTCTGTTTGATTAATTTCTTCCTAGAAATTACTACAACCACAGACAAAACTTACACATCTCTTAAGAGTCAAATAAGTAAAACCTTTTTACTAATTTATAAAACATATTTTCTACTGTTTAGAAACCTTATGTTAGCTCTGACTGAAACATCACATAGAACAGACATCTCTGTCCTTATGGAGAAGATGGTCTTATGCTCTCATACAAACACATAAAAAGTCACATTTGCAAAACAGGCAAGTTCTAAAGTTAAAGAAGCATCAGTACATTCCTCCCTCCCCTGACCTGCACCCATTTACATGACTCTCACATTCTGAATGAGTTCAGGAAATGCAAGGAACATAATCCTTTCCCGCACCCATCACTGGAAACAATGGCTATTCTTTAACAAATGCCACTGGTAACAATAGAAGGAGAATTAGAAAGAAAAACATTTTCTGACAAATGATGGAAAACAAAAATATTGTAGCTGACATTGTATCAAATGAATATTACTGAACAGTAAAGTTGACAAAGTTTCAAGAAATCTGGAATTGAGTTATTTAATGGTTGGCAAAGCAAGAATTTTCCAAACAACTAAATAAGTAGAATACAATATATAGTACATGATTATTTTTCACTCCCATAATTATTCAAATATGACACATTATCGGCATTTGGGATCCTGAAAAATCTATAAAATTTGTTTAAAAATCAAGGATAGCAGGGAATTTCTCCCTGCATTGCTCTTGCATTTCACCTTTACCAGCTTGCTTGGGGGCTCAATGATTGTCATTTTCATTTTAATATTTAAATCAACAGAATACAGAATAGAAGCCATTTTTAGAGACATATAACTCAAATAAGTCTTTAGGAGTAGCTCTCCAGACACTCATGGTAAAAGCTTTTTTAAAAATAAAGAAAAAATGTGATGGTAATTTAAAAAAGGGAAACAAAGTTTATGTATTTAGGGGGTGGAGGGTTGTGGGGTGGGTGGGGAAATGAAAAAAATAAGAATTAAATTGTGTCATATACTGGTACAAATTCCCAATATTGTGTGTGATCATGAAGCGTATATACAATGTACCAATAAAGATAATTTAAAAAAAATCTCTACCATGTAGTACATGTTTCTAATAAGTACTTTGGGGCTCAAATTTACCTTGGCTCAAATAATGACTTTTTTTTTTTTTTTTTTTTTTTTTTGCTTTTTGAGACAGGGTCTCGCTTTGTAGTTCAGGCTGGCCCTGAGTTCACTATGGTGCCCAGGCAAGCCGCTGCGAACTCAGCAATCCTCTTGTCTCTGCCTCCCGAGTGCTGGGTTTACAGGCGTGAGCCACCACGTCCAGCATTAAATAATGACATTTTAAATATTCACTCAAAAGTTGCATAGATATGATATAATGTGAATTTTTTGGTCACTATTTCATAGAAGATAAATTCAATTTTTATAATACTTCTTGTCAGTAAAGTTGTGTCATTACTGAAAATGACCATAGCAGTCAGTTTAAGGAATGTGAAACAATTTTTATAGCATTTCTAGACTACAAAACCCTTTGATGCATACTGCCTATTCCTTAGGCAATACTCAAGTGGGAAGTATTTTTCAATAAATATTTTTAATGTAAAAGAAATGACATTTAGGTGACCTAATAAGTTAATTTCCTCTTTATCTCCAATACACTGAGACACATTTGCAATAATTTCTTTAGCATTCTGCATTTGCTCTTGAAGATTTAATTTTCTATCACTCCAGGAATTATTGGCAATTATAGATACTTCTAAATATTTCCTTTGCCTTTAAGATAAAAATAATAAAGTGACTAACTCAAGTGACCCAACTCTCACCCCCACCTCCCGTCCTGATGACAAGGAAAAATTAAATTGTTTTCTGATTAATTACACGTCTAATATCACCAGGGCACAGCTGATAAGAAGCAGCTTGGATCCCATATGAAGCGGTCTCCATTACTGTCATAACTTCCCAGCAGAACAATACAATGTGCAACCATATAATTTAAAAATGATTGTGAGAAGCCATGATCCATTTCCCTTTCTCAAGAGCAACAGAGCAGTCAGAATTAATATTATCAAGCACCTGTTTGCTGTAACAATTTTATTTTCATTCTCTTTTGTAAGTTCTGAGGCAGCGCTAACTGGCAGTGATAAAGTTCTGTGTGATTTACCACAGTGCCACCGAGAAGGAGCGTATTTGTATAAGCTTATCACTGACAGACACTCTCTGTTCAACAGTGCATCATCATCTCGGCAGAAAGAACAAACTGTCACCTTTTCAATAAAATTGATTTATCCTAAAAAGAAGAAGGTCAGAGTAGAGAGAAAATGCTTTGTTGTTGTTGTTTTTTGAAAGCAAGAGAGTTATATCAGAAGCATCTGAGAGGAATACTGAGGAGAATAACTACAGGTGCTTATGCGGTCTTGTAAGGTCGTTGCCTCCACAAGCAACTGAATTCCTTGCTAACATTGAAACTACCATATTGGAGGATACAGCTGTCATTATACTCCACCTGTTACCATCTCTGTGGCACACAGAACCCACCCCCGCTGCATCTACTAGAAGCAAACTATATTTTACCTGTCTGAGTATAGATTTGAACCACACAATCTTTTTTTTTTTTGAGACAGGGTCTCGCTTTGTAGTTCAGGCTGTCTCTGAGCTCACTATGGAGCCCAGGCAAGCCGCCGCGAACTCAGCAATCCGCCTGCCTCTGCCTCCCAAGTGCTGGGATGACAGGCGTGAGCCACCACGCCAGGCACTGTAATATGTGGTATTGATTGCTGGTAGGCGTGAGTCTCCACGCCCAGCATTGTATGTGGTTACCGGAATCAAACTCAGGACTTTGAGCTTGCGAGGCAGGCGCCGGAACCAGTGAGCTAAATCTCTGGCCCCCCAACACAATCTATGTTTTTAAATTCTAAGACTTATAAAGTTAGAAAGAAAATAATTTTTTCCAGTGTGGAGATGATAAAAATATCCCTTACTTTAAATAATCCCAATTAAATATTATTTTTTAAGTTTGTGACTTTTGATGTAAATATGTAGCAAACTTAAGACGCTGACAAACATACGCCAGAAGTTGAAAGTGTAAAAGTCCTTTTGTTCAAAAATTTCAACCAAATAATACTACAATATTTTCATGGAGGTAATATTACAACTCCTTTGTAGTTTAATATATTTAGTATCTTTAAAATGTGAAAATATGCTCATCAGTAGTCATCTATTCTGAAGTTGTCATCAGCTACACCATTTTCAGACTTTTTAAGATATATTTCCTTGTACCATATAAACTTCATATACACGATAGGCACTGAATTGAATTAACTAAAGCTATTATTATATGTGTAGCTTTTAAATTAAAATAATTTAATTCTTAGACATTATCAAATAAGTTCTGATATTTTTCATGATTATATTATTGTTAAGAACATAATTTGCTTTTGCAAAATAAAAGATCCCATTTTAGATCTGATATATATAACAGTAAAATCAAAACAAAATCAGAGAACCTGAGGCAATCAAGAAAAATATCTGGTATTTAGATGCCTTTAAATGGTGTCCGTATCTGTTATTATAGCTGATATGAGTCTGAATTATACAGTTAAATTTAACATTGCATTTAGATACAATTACTTATTCTAAATAATATATGAATTTATCTGTAAGTTTTCTGATAGCTGACAATGGCTTAGATTGAAAAAGGAAGTGAATGTGGTGGATACTTATCTTGTTAATACAGTAAAACCTTGGACTGTAACTTGTTCAATAAGTGTTCCACAAGATACAAACTTTTGTAATAAATATTAATATGATTAACAAGCAGTCTCTGGTAGTATGAGTAGTACTTAATGCCAGGTATCAAATGGTCACACCTGAGCCAATGGCCCTCTACATCCCTCACTGCAGCATGTAGGTGATCATTTCCTAAGAGAAAGAGACTGTAGAAGAGATCTCAATTGTAGGGAAAGAGGAGAACCTCTCACTTCAAATGGGATAAGGGAGACATGTAAAATGTGGGAAACGGTGCAAAATTTTAAAGAAAAGCACCTTTACGTTTTCAAAATTTAGTTATCACAAACTGTGCTTCTATGGACATAGGTGTGCATATGTTGCAGTGGCTTGATGCGTTTGATTGTTTGAGGAAGATACCAAGAAGGGGAATATCTGGGTCAAAGGGAACCTCTAGTATTAAATTTTGAGTAATCTCCACAGTGATCTCCACAGTGGTTGCACCAGTTTACACTCCCACCAACAGTTGATACAGGTTGCTTTTTCCCACAGCCCCACCTGCATTGACTGTTGCTTTTTTCTTGGCAGCAGCCATTCTTTCTAGAGTGAGATGGAATCTCGGTGTTGTTTTAATTGATATCTCTCAAATTACCAGAAACGCAGAACATTTTTTCATATATTTATTTGCTTTATCTACTTCTTCATCTGAGAAGCATTTATTGATTTCATTTTAGATGCCCAGTTTTGGATTGGGTTTTTAAATTTGGGAGTATGATTTTTTGAATTCTTTATATATTCTAGATTCTTTGTCTGAAGAACAGCTGGAAAAATTATTTTCAACTTTGAATTGTCTTCATTATATTGATTATTTTTCCTCTTTCTTTGTTTCCTATGCAAAAGCTTTTTAATAAGGTGAGGTTCTAGTTATTGATTTCTTGTGATATTTCATGATATCAGAGTTTTATTCATGAAGTTTTTGCCTATACCTATGTCTTCAGAAACTCTATTGTATATTATAGGAGATTTAGTGTTTCTGTTTTAATATTTAGATATTTTAACTATTTTCATTTTAGTTTAGTGCATAGTGAGAGATATGGGTCTAGTGCTAATATTTGGCATCCGAAAAGTCATTTTTTTCCAGCACTGTTTAGTAAAGATGATCTTTCTTTCAATGAAGGTATTTGACCTGTTTGTCAAACATAAAGTGGATCAGTCTGTTTGCAATTCTTTCTGGATCTTCTAATTTGTAACCCTGAATCCCTAACAATAGATGAATTCATAAAGACTTTTAAATATACTGTGAAGTATGAGTCTGTTATAAAGAAGGATAAACTTGAAACATTTCTAAGTAATTGGGTGCACCCTGAAATAAACTGGACACAGGTATTCAAATATCACATGGTGTAAAAACTGAAAGAGTAAATAAGGACCAAAATGCTTACTAGATATAAAAATAGGTAGACCATATTCAAATGAAAAGAGGAAGTAGGGAGGAGAGAGGGACAAAGCAAGGGAGGGAAAAGAGGAGAAAGGAAAAAATGGAAAGAGTTTTTCTAAATAAGGGGCGGAAGGGGGAGCTAAAGGGAGGTAAGGAGAATGGAAAAAAAGATGACAATATTTGTCATGTACAGGTACAGATATGCTATGATGAATGATATTCTTATACATATCTAAAATGTGCTGATAAAGTTAATCCTCAGACAAAATTATAACCTGAATAAAGCTGTAGCAGTCCTAGAGATGAATCTTTTTATTAACAATCCGACATCACATTCCCATGAAATTCTCAAAAGGAGACAAAAGCATGTGTAACTGGGTAAGTTCGTCATTAAAATGGCATGAAAAGAAAAAAATTCTACTGGACCAATAGTTAGCAGTCACTCTATTAGTGATAGTGAAAGTCACACTACAAAATAACTCTCCACCCATCTCTCTCCCAAACTGCATGGAAGGTTTTCAAAGATAAGCATAGTTAACTTTTTTATGCTCTATGTTTCTTTTATTTTGCATCATATTAAAATACTATAATCTTTTTTATGACTATTTTGGTGTTGTGCAATGATTCATCTAAGGTTCCATAATTTCTAATGGGGAAACTCATTTTAATATACAGGTGCTTTGAATGAAAAGCATGTCACTTGAATGAACTGTGCTCACAAACCAAGATGTACTGTATATGTAATGTATTTTCTTTTGTTGAGATATGCATGTCTATTTGCAATTCTAAGAGAAAGCAAGTGATTATTTGGCCTACTTGGGTTTTTTTTTGTTTGTTTGTTTTTTTAGATAGGGTCTCGCTTTGTAGTTCAGGCTGGCCCTGAGCTCACCCAGTAGCCCAGGCAAACCTCAAACTCAGCAATCCTCCTGCCTCTGCCTCCCGAGTACTAGGATTAAGGTCTGAGTCACCACAACGGGCTTGACCTACTTTTTGTTGGAAAACATTGACACTGATATAAATTTAAACATACTAGACAATATTTTCTAAAGAAAATATTGTTATATTCTATTATGGTTAGAAAATCAGATAGTTGGTAGATTGTATTACCTGAAAGACACCTGGAGACTGACAGAAACAGAATGAGTTTCCAAACAGAAGCCATCCTTGGTCACTGAAATTTTCCTTGTTCCAGGGTATTTATCAGCACTATTTCTTCATAAATAGAACCCTGTTAAGGTAGAAAACAGTTTTCAAAAAAACAGACAAAGTAAAGAAAAATATAAAACAATGTAAAATCTGTAAAAACATGATACATTCAAAGGTCAAGTTGATACATTCTTGGATACTTATAACAATGCAGTAGTCTCCAGTACATTTCAATTAATGTACAACTCTAAAAGTTTAGAGAAGTGATGGTTTCTCTATTACATTTTTTATATTGGATATTTCCGTATTGACCATAAAAATACAGGTTGTAATGGGATGATATTTCATCACAGAGAATGTACCAGCACTGTATTTATTATAGGAGACAAATTATTGGGCTAGAAAAATAGAGTAGAACTGGTTTCATTAATATATACTTCTTTGGTCTAGAACATAATTTATGACCAGTTAGCTAAGTGATTTCACACACTGTGTTTGTAGCTTATACAAACCTCCACAGGGAGTTGCTTTCTCACTTAATTATTAATGTCAACTGCTTTTGTTCATAACTCCTGTGATTATCTGTGCTGCACTACATTTTGGTCCTATGTGAGTTATTTCTCTCAGCAACTTTTGGTAGCCAAAACCTAAAGGACATAGTATTTGAATGAATATTTAATGTTTTTAACTAATGTCACTTTATAACATTAAACAGTATATTACATTAATATCTTTCCCTTTTACCTGACAGATAGAACAAAAATGAAATGAATATAGCATTCTAACACTAAATTTCCTGCAAGACCTTGACAGATATATATTGGAAATTTCTAACTTATGCAAGGAACTTTAGGGTTTTCAATTATGAATTTCAATTTTCTTGGCCAAATGTGATTCAGTTGAAAAAGAACTGTAGTGTGCCTATGATTTTTACAAAATAATTGCTTTTTCACGTAATTCTTCTTGATCATAAAGGTCCAAGCTAACTCTATTAGGAAATACTTAAAAATATAGACAAACATTGTTTAGATCCTTTACAATTTCATATAGTGACACCAAAGGAGAGCATGTTTATTATTTATATCTGAATAAACTAGTTCTATTTTATTTACATTTTAAATATAAACTTCCATAGTTTATTTTAACTTATTGGTTAGTGATCACTAATACAAACATTAAGAGTTGGGCCAGAGATTTAGCATTTAGCTCAGTGGTTCCGACACCTGCCTAGCAAGCACAAGGTCCGTGGTTCGATCCCCAGTAATCATATTCAACAATACCGGGTGTGCTGACTCCCACTCACCAGCAATCAGTGCCACACACCACAGTGCCAGGCATGGTGGCTCACACCTGTAACCCCAGCACTCAGGAGGCAGAGGTAGGAGGATTGCTGAGTTCAAGGCTTGCCTGGGCTACATAGTGAACTCAGGGCCAGCCCAAACTACAAAGTAAGACCCTGTCTCAAAAAAAGACAAAAACAGGACCGGAGATTTGTCTCAGTGGTTCCAGTGCCTGCCTCACAAGGGCAAAGTCCCTGGTTCAATCCCCGTAACCACATACAACAATACTGGGCGTGGTGGCCATGCCCACTGGCAATCAGTACCTCATACCACAAAAGCTGGGTTTGGTGGCTCAAACCTGTAATCCCAGCACTCAGGAGGCAGAGGCAGGATTGCTGAGTTCAAGGCTTGCCTGGGCTACATAGTGAGCTCGGGGCCAGCCTGAACTACAAAGTAAGACCCTGTCGGACCGGAGGGTTAGCTCAATGGTTCCGGCGCCTGCCTTGTAAGCGCAAGGTCCTGAGTTCAAACCCCAGTAACCACATACAATGTTGGGCATGGAGACTCACGCCCACCAACAATCAATACCATATACCACAGTGCCGGGCGTGGTGGCTCACGCCTGTAATCCCAGCACTTGGGAGGCAGAGACAGGAGGATTGGTGAGTTCAAGGCCTGCCTGGGCTACATAGTGAGCTCAGGGCCAGCCTGAACTACAAAGTGAGACCCTGTCTCAAAAAAAATTAAAAAAAAAAAAACATTGTGTGAATAATGGCTGATATATATATATATATGAGAGACATCTATAAAAAATAATTTTTGATAAGGAGTATATAAATATATACACATCTATATATAGTATATATATAGATGTATATAGCAAGCACAATATATATAGACAATATATATATACATATATATACTGTGTAATATAGATGTCTATATATAGATGTATATAGTCCTTATCAAAAATTATTCAATTTTTCTGTGTAAATATTAGCAATAACAATTTAAACCAGAAAATGTGACATCATAGCTATGCAGTTGGACATATTTTATTATTTATACACTGCTTTGTATCAGAAAGGAAAAACAGAAAAATCAGCAGATTATGCAGAATTAAAGCCACTTGAAGTTGTCAAAACTACACTTACAATTCATGAGAATTGCTCATTAGAATTCTTACATTTTCATTTCATGACAGTATGTGCCATTGTGGGGCCATGAGTTCTTAGGAGGTAATATAGGTTTGCTGAGTTTATATGGAAGAGCTCACACTTTGATCCATGTGCCCAAAGCTGTTTCTTGCTTTTTCTACAGTCACTGTGCTGATCTCCTCTTAGTACCTTGAACTTTCATCTCAAATGCAAGAACTACTGCAGCACCATAGTGCTATACACTGAGAATGTCAAAGGAACAGCACATACACACAGACACAGAAGTCAACCACAGCCAAGGCATCTAGTAAAAAGATACTGTGAGCTAGGAAAAGGAGAACTGAATCATGTGGTGGTCAGAGTTGAAGGTAGTAGGGGACAATCATTGTTGAAATTTCAGGAAGTCACTAGCTTTAGAAGAGGATTACCTAGTGTTGAATAGTGCAGGGATACTGACAATGAATGTACTGATAGTTAAGCCAGTATGCAAGAGGTATACTATGGAGAAATTAACAAGAGCTGGGTGTGTTGGGGGGCTTGCAATCCTACCATACTGTGAAGCTGGAATAGGATTGTTTTAATTCAAATTATGCTTAGACACCTAAGTAATTTTGCTAAACCCTGCACCTAAAACTGAGTGACTGACTAAATGAGTCAATTATTATTTAAAAAAATAAATAAGCAAACAAATAAGGCTGATTGTATAGCTCAATGCAAAGGATTTAGATACAATTCTTGGTACTAAAATATAACAAAAAGAGAAAATATTTAACAGAGAGTGAAAGGATGGTAGTGAGTAAAAAGAGGCTAGAAAGGTGACTTTAGCAAGCATCTAGGCAAAGAATTTTTGATAAAATGTAATGTAGGCCAGTATAAGGCAATCTCTACAAAAACATTCCACGCATTTTTTTCTATTGTCAGATACAAATGATGGAACAATAAATTTAATTACTAAAATAATTCATTTGGGGCCAAGGCAGTGGTACCACACATGCCTAGCAAGAGCAAGGCCCTGTTTTTGTTCTCTATTACCATAAAATGAAATGAAATAATACACTTTATGTTAAAGACTACTGTAAGAAAAAGTTTTGTGTACATTTGTATTCATTTTCAAGGATGAATGCTTAGTCTGTTGTTCAAACACACACACACACACACACACACACTCCCTTAAAAAGATATTAGCTGTAGTGTTGGAGTGAAACATTTTAAAAGACCCATTTAATGATCCCTGACCCCCATACCATGATGCTCTACTCAGAGGTTATAGAGCCTTTGGGAAGGAAGGAACCTAACAGGAAGGAGTTGGATCCTTGAAGGTCTTCCCTTGAAAGGGATGTGGAGGCCTCACCTCTGCTGTCTTTTTTTGCTTCATGGCTTCCATGAAAGAAGCACCCTTGCTTCATCTTGTGGTTCTTGCTATGATGCACTGTGTCCCTACAGGACAAAAAGCAATGGACATACTGGCAATAGACTAAAAGTTTGTGACCATGGCCTCAAAAGAACATTCCTCTCTCTAAGTTGATTAGTTCATGTATTTTGTGACAGTAAAAAGAAAACTAACCTTTTTAACATATAGAAATCATGTGTTTTCTTGAGTATACTTCCTGATTATTTCTCTTCATAGGTAAAGTAAACCATATAAATATATAAACCATATAAATATATAAAATTTATATGCTTTTCTTGGAAACAGCTAAAAGTTTTGTAAAATTATGATATAAAAATAATAAAACAAAGTAGTTCATCCCACATATACTAAGTTCTTACTGGATGCCACCTTAAATTATAATCCCTGAAAAAAATGAAAAATAAAAAATAAAAAAAATATAATCCCTGAATGTCATTAAGAAAATCAGAAGGATACATAAATAGAAATCCCTAATATTCACATATTACACTGGTATGGGTAGAAAGATTTAAGTTTCATAAGTACCAATTTTTTTTTTTTGAGACAGGGTCTCGCTTTGCAGTTCAGGCTGGCCCTAAGCTCACTATGTAGCCCAGGCAAGCCTCGAACTCAGCAATCCTCCTGTCTCTGCCTCCCGACATAAATACCAATTTTGAAACTTCCGATCACATGAATTTTAAAAAGTTACAGTTCAAAAACTTGTTTTAAATGTTTAACATGTATACCTATCATTACTTATATTTAAATATCAGTCTGTGAAATATTTTTTTTTGCATTTCCCCTAAAATACCACAAATATTTGCAAACAAGGCATAATGAGTTATCATTCTGTTAAGCCACAAAACATAAAGCATAAATGCATTGTGAGGTTGAATGTAAAATGAAATACTTAAAAAAGAATGTAATTTTGGACTTGGAATGTAACTAAGTGGTTGAGGGCTTTATTAGAGTGCGTGAAGCCCTGGATTCAATAGTTAGTACCTCAAACATAGAAACAACAAGAACAACAAAAATGTAACTTTATAGGACTCAGAATATATTATATAAACTAAATGATGTGACAGTGTATTGCCACTTGATTATAAATTAGCCTTTCTTTTAAAGATCCAATGGGAATCTGCTTTGTTATTGGTACATGAGCAAACTGGAAAACAAGGAAAAAAAACAGAAAGATACAGGCTGAGAAAAGGTAGAGATTTCTACTGTTGACCTCTCCAAGTCAATGTAGGCCTGTCTCCTATAGACTACTCTCACTCACCAGCAATAATTATATTTTAAAATATAGATCAGGCTGGATAAGCAGTGTTTCATTCTTAGAATAAAATCCTTATTTAGGTTACACTCCTTATGTATTTATATACAATCTAGAACCTGTCTTCCGACTTTATTTTCTAACATTCTAAATTCAGTCAGCACAACACTGACTTTTTGCTGCTTAACATGTATGTCAAGGCCTCCCATGTCTAACATCAAAGATTTCCCTAGTTAAAGATCTAGGCATTGCAGAGTGTTCTCTACATTGCTTTCCATTTTAGCAACATTCAGTACTTAAGTTTATATCATTATTCTAATTTATTTTTAATTGCCTTCTCTCCTACTTGAATTCATAGCTATGAAAGTAAGGGTTTTTGTCTAGAATGACTCATGTCAAAAATAAACCAGGACTAGTACCAAGTTAATAAAAAAATCATTATAACAGTTCACATATGAATATATTGAACATTGAGATCAGCCTAGAAACAATTTACTGTATTTCTCTTTGGCAAATATTATAAGAATGAAGTATTATTTTCTGATTTTGAAGATTCTTGTGGAAACTTTTGTCAGCCATCATAGAATCCTTAATACATAAATTATGTCTGAACTATATCACATATACCTTTAAATTTCTTTAAAGTGGTAGAAAAACATAGAAGACTATCTGATTACAGGGTCCTTGAAGGCTGTTATTATTGTTATAATCCTGTTTCACATGCACCTCATAGCAGATATTTCTGCCCGGTATTAGCAGGCTATAGTGGTGCAAGCTTCCTGCCCCTCCATGATTTTGTTGTGCTACAGTGGAAGTTGTAGGGCTGACTATTTGATACGCTAGGTCAACTCACCTCCAATTCAATTCTTCCCTTCTGAATTAAACACTTGTTCTCTTCAGCAAAGACATGCTCGTGGCCTCATTCTGCAGTCCTGCATGATACTTGTCAGCAGGTGTCACAAGCCTTCCCTCTTCCCACATGTGTAATGATACATGTCCTGGGAATTTATCTTTGCTGCATAGAGCAGCTTAGATCAATCCAAGATTCAATTTCTCTCAAGTCTCTATCTCTATTTCCTCTTTCCTATCTTGTTGACATCACATTAGTTCACTGGGGACCAGAACCCACTGCAGTGGTCTCTGCTAACTTTCCTTTTTTCTATAGTATCTAATGTTATAGCATTTTCTAAGTCAGTCTTACTGACTTTGCCCACAGGACTCAGCTCTCTTTCTTTGTGATATATACTCTTGCTCTTGGTACCCCCATGTATCTGTGATCTTCAAAATCTTTCTTTTCAGGTACATAATTACAACATGGAAAACCTACGTAAATGCCTTGGGGAAAAAAAACTGAATCTTGGTAAACATACAATTTACAAAGTGACAGTAGTAAACCAGTGATCAACCTTCTTAAGGGTGATCATCTCACTTATTCTAAGATATGTGTATCTTTGGGAGTAATAGAAGATGTATTCCATTCTGGCAAATTAGAACAGCAGGTACTAAAATTTTTCCTATTCTATTTGCTGTACTAGGGGAACAAAATAAATTCTAATAAAGGGAATACAATTGTAAAATATTTCTTCTTTCTGTAGTCTTTACATTTATTCCACTAATGACTTTTTCATAAGAGTAGAGCTAGTTGCTGGGCATGGTGGCTCACGCCTATAATCCCAACACTTGGGAGGCAGAGACAGGAGGATTGCTGAGTTTGACACTTGCCTGGACTACATAGTGAACTCAGAGCCAGCCTGAACTACAAAGTGAGACCCTGTCTCCAAAAAAAAAAAAAAAAAAGAGTAGAGCCAGTGCCACTTTTACTTGGAAGATAACTTTTACATGTTGAACAAAATCAAAAGGGGCTCTCAGAAGAAAATGAACGTGAAATACACACACACACACACACACACACACATTTCGGTACCAGGGATCGAACTCAAGTCCTTGTGCATCCAAGTTTGGCACAGTACCACTTGAGCTAATTTTGCAGCCCTGTGAAATATATTTTAAGGAGAGTTGTTTTGTAGATGACCTTGAAATTCTGTAGGCAATTCACTTGGGCAAAAAATTGAGGATGAAATAATCAACATAAGATATAGGAGAAATAAAACTAAGAACATACATTTATCTCCTGCATCTACTGTACATATCTTGAGGACCAAACACAGATGTCAGAATATAACTTTGGCCTAAAATATAACAGACTGAGTTATGATCTTATATATGAAAATAAAAGAAATGATAGTTTTGTTTCCCAGCAAGGTCTCAGGGTATGTAGACAGAAGACTAAGTTCACAGTGTTTACACATTTTGGAAATATTCTTCATCATTGACTTCTAAGCAGGTTACAAAGCATTGTGGATATCTATTTTCTTAGCCTTTTTAAGTATGAGAACATCTTTTGTCCTCAACAGATCCTGTTCTTGTAGAAAAGCATCCAGGAAAGATGTAAAGAGTAGGGCTACCCTCTGAAAATTCACATCAACTTTATCAATTTAATTTAAAAAAATAGTTTGAGGTTATTTGTTGATGAAAAAACAGTGTTTATAATGGTGACACAAACAGAAAAAAGACAAGTATTGTAGCAATCTGCTCCCAGAAATAAGCTATGAGTCTCACCACTTGGTGAATGATATCACCACAGTGTGAAGACAAAGATGTTAACTGGCTACACCTGACACCTGCCTTCATGTAAATTCTGACAGTCTTTAGGTTGTGTTAAGATTTTGAGCACCAATGCATTCTCAGGTGACAGAATGTTTCTCTTTTTGGTAGTTTGGAAACTGAATGTTATGGCTAAATTTCTTTCTTTCATTAATATACAAAATATTATGGCATGTTTTCAATGGATAATAATTACATGTCAAATCGAGATAAGAGTGGCCAGCTGAGAATTAAAACTAACTCTTCACTAGTAAGTCACTTTCCAAATCCTGTTGCAATTCAGGTTGACATTCATGGCAGCTCTAACAGTGGAGATCTAAAAATAAATTCTAGATCTCTCATATGTGCATGTGTGAGCAGAAAACAATAAATTTCTAAGATACCAAAGGGATATCCTTCCAGAGAGAGACTCATCCAGACAATAGTAACATAATGCTTTTAGAAAACCTCATAATGAAAAAATTCATATTTTCTTAACATAGAAGAAAAGAGATTATTATGAATGAGAGTCAACACAAACAATAACTATCAGGATCAGCTTGTAAAACTTCAAGTATTTATATCTATACACATACATTTAAATCTATACACATGTATTTAAATAAAAATGATTGATATTGTAAGAAAAAAGTTACGGAGCTGAAGAAGTTTTCTAAGAAATATCCCAGATAGGGAGAGAGATGGAAAATGTGAAAGGAAGATAAACAAAACAAAATATAAAATATCTTACATATATCTTCTTTGACTTTTGGAAAGAAAAAAACACAGGATGCATCAATATGTGAAGAGAGATAGTTTCTAACATTGTTCAGAGTAAATGAAAATTAACAATCTTAAGATCAGAAAGACCAGAAAAAAAACTAAAAGAATGAAATCACAGGCACATGATAGTGAAAATGAAATACACACAAAAGAAATTAATGATAAAAGTATCAAGTCAAAATCTATAAATTGACTTTGATAGCAATGATGGGATAGAAAAATCAGAATAATCTACATAAGGAAATAACCATAATCTCTTTAAGTAAACAAAGAGATTGTTTACAGGGGTCAGCGGTTGACTCTGTAACTTGAATTTGTACATAAATTAGTTTGAATATAAGTGGGAAACTTTCTAATGACTCAGTTAAAAACAGCCTCAGCACAATCACAATCACAAATAGCCTAAGAGTTTTTTTTTTTTTAATATAACTTGCACATTCCAGTAGACCATATGCAAATAGTCAACTCCCACTATAGACAGCTAGGTAATAATACCCCTACTTTGCTTCTAGGTTCAGCCAAAAAAGTTCATTCCTCAGTGGTGCAGCAGAGTATTCTCAGCCTGTTTCAGTGTTTAAGACTGATTCATTAATTGTTCTTTGCTCCAACAATTTCTGTTATATTTAATTTGTCCACAGTCTTTCTTTCACCAGTCTATAATTCTAGGCCCAGTGAAAGTTTTTTTAATGGATAAAGGCAAGAGAAAAATATTTCTGCTGAAACAAAAACTGAATTTTCCAAAAATCAATCCTAACTGAGAAAAATAGCAAATGGTATTCACCAAAGAAAAGTATTACAGAGATAAAACTATAAAATGCACAAGGGAAAATAATACTAGCTAACATACAATTCTTACCATAGTTCAGGAACTGATTTATTTAATACAAATAAATTTATGAGATAAATCTACAATTAGCATTTATAGATCGCAAGGTGAACCACAGAGAAGTTAAATAAATATTCCAAAATCACAGGGTTACACATAAACACATTTATATCTAAACAAGTCTACTTTCAGAATTCAACACAGTATAAATAATACAATGTTGAATGTGACCAAAATGCACATCTAACATATACCAATAATAAATGTAAAAAAAGAAAGAATGAGGAAAAATGTGATCATTTGTGTAGAGCAGGAATAACAAGACAAATGTAAAGTTAAAATCTATCAAAATAGTAGGATACAGATCAACGGAGAAGTGACTGAAGCTAAACATTTAAACACTTCCTGAATTAAACTACCAACCTTACTTTTTTTTTTTTTTTTTTTTTTCTTTTTGGAGACAGGGTCTCGCTTTGTACTTCAGGCTGGCCCTGAGCTCACTATGGTGCCCAGGCAAACCGCTGCGAACTCAGCAATCCTCCTGCCTCTGCCTCCCGAGTGCTGGGATGACAGGCGTGAGCCACCACGTCCGGCATTGTGGTATGCGGTGTTGATTGTTGGTGGGCGTGTCTCCACGCCCAGCATTGTATGTGGTTACCTGGGATCGAACTCAGATCCTTGCGCTTGCGAGGCAGGCGCCGGAACCACTGAGCTAACCCTCCGGCCCCAACCTTACATTTTTTAAACTGTCTATGTCATAGTTTCAGGATTCATTAATGAAAAATAAGAATCTGTGAAAAAAACAAATTTAGATTCATTTTAAATCTTTACCTCCTCCCACTGTTTTAGAATGAAGAAGGCATCCTGGACTTATGCATTTAAAAATGTTTAAATAGAATTTAAATTTGTTACATAAGGCCACTTCCTATATTATCTACAAAAACAAAAACCTGATCCCTTAGTCTGGCATTAGAGGCTTTCTGTAGTCTGGCCTCCACTATGCATTTGCTACACCTTGTACTCATCTGTCCACAGTGTTTTGAATTTCAGTGAACTGAAATAGTTTCTCATTCACAAACTTATTTATGTTGCTTTTCTTCCATGAAGTAGTCACACTCATAAGCTTCAGAAAAATATTTCTATTACATGTATTACTTTATAAAACTTGCACTTTCAATATTTTACACTTCTACCACATGATATATACAGGAACAAATACTTGACAAGCAGATGTGAAAAGGTGATGAGAATTGCATAATGATTCATATCATTTAAAACAAGCATCTGAATTAGCACTACCATGAAGAAAAAAAGAATATTCTGACTTCTGGGTTTTGCATGAAATGATACATGCCCATTGCCTTGCCAATGTTCCACTCAAGAGAAAATATACTTTAAATTTAAGTTGTTAGAGAATTTAAGAGAGCACATTTGTTTGTAACTCACATAAGATTTTTCTCAAAATGACTCCAGTGTCTCATGGTTTGAGTCCTGCCCAGAGGAGGCAGGGGGCCTGAGGAAAAGCAAAAGTGGGCTGCTGATTGGTGAACACGTTCTGAAAAGCCAGTCAGTGAGAATGTGAGAACATCACTGGAGGTTCCACCCGGGCAAGTGTGTCAACTGGATGTCCAGTGACACAGGGTCACGCACACATACACTCCTCAGATAGCGGACGGTGGAAAGGATGTAAGAAAAACAAATTTGTTGTCTGGTCAGTGAGTCTTTGGGAAGAAGTCCACATTTTCTGACAGGTAGAGCAACACACATGCGCATAAACATGCACATACACTCACACACACATTCACAAACACTGAGAAAATGCAAAGAATCTGTGTCATAAACATTTCCTTTGTGTGACAACACATGAGGATTGTATTTATCCCAGTATTAAATATTCTTTAATTTAATTAAATATGAGAAGAAGAAGCCCTTGAAGGCAGTTAAAATAAGAATACTTAGTATTGCTTCAATTCACTTAGTCTTGTTTCAATTGGATTTTTTTTTTTTTTTGAGACAGAGTCTTGCTTTGTAGTTCAGGCTGGCCCTGAGCTCACTATGTGAGCTCACAGGCAAGCCTCGAACTCAGCAATCCTCCTGTCTCTGCCTCCCGAGTGCTGGGATTACAGACATGAGCCACCACGCCCGGCTCAATTGGATTTTTAATGACTTGCTTAAAATTTAACCTACATCTCCTCAGAACATTGGCACACTGAATCATTATCTTCATCTGGCAGTTGAAACCACAAGGAGAAAGTACATTTAAACAATGTCTTGTTGCTGGACGTGGTGGCTCAAGCCTGTAATCCCAGCACTCAGGAGGCAGAGACAGTAGGATTGCTGAGTTCAAGGCTTGCCTGGGCTAAATAGTGAGCTCAGGGCCAGTCTGAACAACAAAGCAAGACCCTGTCTCAAAAAGCAAACAAACAAACAAACAATGTCTTATTATAGATACAGGGTTGAACTGGGAATTGTAATTAATTCCATGGCAATGTTTGAAACAGCTAAGCAAGCCCCTCAGGAATAATATATGCTTTTGTTCTCTATTTCCACATTGAATCTTTTAAAAATATTCATAATCCCTACAGATAAGGCCAAGATAGCTAATAAAAAACATGAAAAGTGAGAAAACAAACAAAAGTGTGAGAAATTTTTTCACAAAATACAGCATATTTTTATAAAATATGAGACAACTCTTCCTGTGGAATGTTATTCTGTGACAAGAATCTGAAAGTATGTTCTTAAATTCTTGACCAGTGTACTTATGAAATCTCAGCGAATGAAAAAGAGAGACTTCAGGGTATGTAGTAACTAATTTTACACCTTGAACTTTAACAAAAAATAAGTACTAGTGATGTTTTCAACACAGTAATCACTAAGGAGTGTTGTATTAAAATGGGTGCAGGTTAGTGAGGTAAGTATGATGCTTGCATTCTGGGAAATGCAAAGTCCTTATATACACTGTTTCCCCTGCCCTTGAATCTTTAAACTGTGTCCTGGCTTCCAAGCCCTCACCAGATGTCAAAGATGTTACTTAATTTCACTGAGTCTTTTGAAATTTAATAGATTAAAAGGGTCATAATGGTCACTAAAATTTTTCTATTTTTTTCTTTTAATCAATAGTTTTTAAAAGGCTTTTTATTTCCAGATCACACTTTCAAAATATTTATTACTCAGAAAGAACGTTATTGATGTTTCTAAAGCATAACCCAACACAAGAAAATAAATTTTATTACATTTGCAGCATGCTACCCAAATAATCTACAAAATTAATTACACATTAGCACATTTAATTTATATATAATATGTTTTTAATAGGACTTGATGTATTAGAATGTCCATATAATTTGGAAAGCTTTTAAGATTCTAATGCTATATTTACATTTTAGGCAATAACAAAACATTAAATATGTATTTGATATTTGGGATCATTGTGCACGCATATTTTTAGAACACTGTGATTGACTCACATATCTGTCAAAATGTTCCCAGTGTCTGAGAAACATAGTACTAGATTTGGAAAGTAACTGTGGAAGCACAAGGACCTGAGTTCAATCCCCGGTTCCGCAAAGAAAAAAATAAAATAGAACTATATATTTCAACTTTTTAATGCTGAGAATTACAGCTCACTAGAATCAAACTGTAATTGTAATCGTCTAGGAAAGGAAGCCAGCTAAACTTACCAGGAGAATTTCACATAGAAATAATTTTGTTCCTGAAACATACTGAGAAACACAGACTGGCAGGCCTGCCAATGTTTTATAGCGGTGGCTAAATATTGCACATCAGACTTGTCACTATACAAGGTGAAAGGAAACTTTGGCCTTTAATTGGCAGCTGTGGAGATGAACTGCTTTAAGTTTCAGTTCTAGGAAGAATTTTCTGTTCAGTTGAAGAGAATAGTTATGTAACAGCTCCCAGTAGGTGCCCTATGGGTCCTCCTCAGTGATAGAGTAGCGGTGTCCTGTGAGGTACCGGCCACAGGCACCGTGGAACCTGTGAGGAGGACTTGCTCTGCATGAACACGTTTGCTCAGTTGAAGCCGCTCCCTCCACCAGATGTGATTCTGCCTCCCATGAGATGTTTCCCAATATTTGGAGATATTTTTTAAAAAATGGTCACAACTGGGCCAGAGATTTAGCTCAGTGGTTCCAGCACCTGCCTCGCAAGCGCAAGGTCCTGAGTTCGATCCCCGGTAACCACATACAATGCTGGGCGTGGAGACTCACGCCCACCAGCCATCAATACCACATACCACAGTGCTGGGCGTGGTGGCTCACACCTGTAATCCCAGCACTTGGGAGGCAGAGACAGGAGGATTGCTGAGTTCGAGGCTTGCCTGGGCTACATAGTGAACTCAGGGAAGGCCTGAACTACAAAGTGAGACCCTGTCTCAAAAAAAAAAAGGTCATAACTGACTATATGCTGCCAGCATCTAGTAATAGAGGGTGAAATGCTAGTAAACAACATATGATTCATGGGAAAACTTTCTTCAACAAATGATTTCTAGGCACTAAATTTTAATAGTGCCTAACTGGAGAAATCTTGATTTTGCATTCATCATAACTGATTATCTAAGGCTCTCTGTCATTCTGCCTCTTCCTCCTCTGCTTTGAACAGATGTTAGAGCCGCATGTTGGTTCAAAGCTTTTCCTATCCCATTATGCTCGATCTCCACTTTACGTTTCCAGGTGTTGTTTTCTCTATGTATTTTTAATTATATTCTTTATTGGTACATTTTATATACAGCTCACAATCACACACAACATTGGGGAATTTGTACCAATGTATGAAACGAGTTAATTTTCATTTTTACCCATATCCCTACCCACCCCTCAACCACCCAACCCCTATGTACTTGTGCTTTATTTGTGTTTTTAAATCACATTTATTCTTTCCCCTCATTACTTTCCCCTACCCATTTCCCTCTGAGTATTTCCTATTCCTCAAATCTATCATACATTCTAGAACTCATTCACATCCACAGGTTCTCACACTAGAGAAAAGATACAGTATTTACGTATCAGTAACCTATTTGTTTCACTTATTAGTGTGTCCTCAAGGTGGGTCTATTTGTGCATAAATAACTCAAACTTGTCATTCTTCATGACAGAGTAATACTCTGTTTTATAAAAATCCACATCTTCTTTATCCAGTCTCCACTTGATGGGTATCTCAGTTATTTCCAAGATTTCTGTTTCTTTTTTTTTTTTTTTTTTGAGACAGGGTCTTTGTAGTCCAAGCTGGTCCTGAGCTCACTATGGAGCCCAGGCAAGCCTCAAACTCAGCAATCCTCCTATCTCTGCCTCCCGAGTGCTGGGATGACGGGCATGAGCCACCACGCTTGGCCCTCTCTATGTATTTTTTAATTAGTTCAAAAGGTCTGATTTCTAATTGACTTCTTCAATAACACATTTTTTGATTGTCAAAAATAACATGGTCACCATAGTAATTGTTAAGATAAAAATGAAAGCAAGATATGAACCATTTGTCAATAAATTCATGCTTTAGGAAACAGTTTCACAGAACAAAATATAAAAATAAATATATATAGAATATGTTGGAAGTTCCAGCCTAACATAAGGTACAGGCAAGCATGCAGTGGGTCCCAGGAAATTCTTTCAATAAGTAATTCATTATTAATGTGGGTCTTGAATTTACCACTTAAAGGACAAAATTATCCCAGAATAGATTTAGGATACTCTTTAAAATGTTCCAGTATTATCTAATAGATAATGTAGGGTAAAAGTATGAAAGAACAGAGAGTTTAACACAGAGTTAAATATAAATAAGTATTGTTCCTGCTTACAGGCAAAACTGATATTTTGGAAAATAGGTTTACTACATTCTTTAGACTATGAAATAAAATTTGTACTATTTTATGTACTTCTCAGGATCCGAATCAACTATAATTTGCCTTTCCATACTTAAGTACCTGCAGACCACAGCTTTTCATTTATCCCTCAGTGAACACCCAAATGGACACGAAAACTCAAAGTTCTGTCACAGTGAAAGACAGACACAGCCTGTGAACTGAGGTTCTTGGTAGCCACTGAGCATTACTTGCTTCTTTCAACACTCAGGATACTCCTTTCTCCAACTCCTGAACATCCCTCTACTGTACTTAGTCTATAGTTGGGTTTTTATTGTTGTTGTTGTTGTTGTTGTTGTTGTTTTTGTGTGTGTGGTTGTTGTTTTTGGTAAATATCCAATGTTGTAGGTCCCAAAGAGTTTTCTTTGACCTCCACATTAACCTAAAACTTTGTTGGGAGGCAGGCATGGTGATACAAAATGTCTGAATCCCAGTATTCTGGAAAATGACTCAGGAGGATTGTTGCTAACTGTAGGACCCTGTGGGCTACAGAGTGAATTCAAGGCCAGCCTACACTACATACTAAGATTTTGTCTCAAAATTAATAAATGAAGTAAGTGTTGTAGCACTTTGTTTAAATTTCAATTTTTAATCTGTTTTTTGACAGTCTAGCTGCTAGCAGTTATGAATTTGTCTCCTGATATACAGTGAAATACCTTATAGGCATTAACCACTTCTTGTCAAAACTGCTTCCCAGGCACAAAATAATTGCCTGGAATAGTTAATCACTTAATGCATGATCAAATTGGACATATTTATGTTCAAATTTTCAGGAAAGGAAACAATAATAATGATCCTGATGCCCAAAAATACTGTGTGCATTTTTTTCTTCTTTCTTTGTCAAGTCTAGAAAATGCAGCCTATATTTAATGAGCACTAGTTATTAGATACTTCTCTGGGCAATGCTTTTTCCCACAGATTTGCTCAATGGAGAATATTTTTAGAATCTTGTCCTTGTAGATTTTTTCTCAAAACATCCATCAAAGTAGGCCACTTCAGGCAAGGGAGAGTGTGTTGAGGACAGTGCTTATGGGGCCTGTTCACATTCTCTGAGATGAGTTGGGTCAAAAAGAATGTGTAACCATGCCGGGCATGGTGGCTCACGCCAGTAATCCCAGCACTTGGGAGGCAGAGACAGGAGGATTGCTGAGTTCGAGGCTTGCCTGGCTACATAGTGAGCTCAGAGCCAGCCTGAACTACAAAGTGAGACCCTGTCTCAAAAAAAAAGAATGTGTAACCTAGGAAAATTCATCATTGATGAGTGCAAGTTACAATTACTTGCCACACACTTTTGCAAGAGAAAAACATCTAAGGTTTTACATATATTACAAAAATAAGAACACTAAAACAAATCACTAATGATGTAGGCCTAACTAATAATTAATCCTGTGATGTTACTGGTGAGAAAAATGTTATAAAACTATGGTTCAAGTTTTATTTATATTGTTCTCATTTCTGTTAAGATTCTTAAAAGTATTGTGGTTCTTTTTCTCAAGTGACCAATGAATAGAATATGTTTTTTTGTTTTTGTTTTTGTTTTTGTTTTTAGACAGGGTTTTTCGTGGCCTTCCACAACTGCACAGTATACACTGACCAGATTTTATTTTACTTTTTAGCTCGATCTGGGTTTATATGCTTCAAAGAAGAAATTTTCAAGTAGTGTATTTCTTAAAATAAATCATTCCTCCTACTCCTCCTAGACATATTAATATTTTCTTTACAATTTATGTTTGGAGCTACAAATTCGTGAAGTTAAATTAATGGTATTCTGAAACTACTTGTAGGAGAAGATTGACTGTTCTTAGAAGCAGAAGTCTATGAAATAGACAAATAGTTAACTTTAAAATGTGGTTTTAAGCAAAACATCTATTGCTGCAGTTACTTAGGGAAGCAGTTAGTTCTCTGAAATAGCTACGGTGGCTTAAATGCTCGTAATTTTGTTCTTAGCCATTTTCCACTTGAATTACTTCAATACATTTTTAAAACTGCCACACCAAATGATATTAATGATGCAACAAATTGACTAGTATTATAGGAATGCATCTATTATTTTTATGGGCATATTTAATTGTATGTGTTTCCTTAGGTTTCTAATTAAAACCACTAGTAAAAATGATGTCTTTGTGTTTAAGCCTGCATTTTTTGACTTAAACATACCTCATAATTAGTACTAATGCACAGATAATTCAGAAAGATATAGTGCTAGCGCATTAAAGTGGATTGGAAAGCCTATTATTAGTTATATTATGGAGATAGACCCTTGTCAAAAAAATAAATGAAACACCAAGAAAACAAGTCACTATAAGTGGAATAAGTGTTGCTTCAGTTTCTTTTTGCAGATTTCCTGATTTTACAAGCTAAATGTCACAAAGATCAGGACATAAATGGTAGCATAATTCCAGGTAAGAGTTTATCAGTTCTACGGAATTTAACACTATATTGAAAACTATATTTTAAGGAGCATATTGTGATTTTATCACAGATGTGAAGTATGAAAGGCAAAAAAACCCACATCATTCTGCAGACCTGTGGGTGTGATAATTCACCAAATAATGATCTTTAACTATTTTTACTCATTATTAGCCAGGCAGCAATTACAGCACTGAGTTTCAGAGTCTCTAAGGATAATTCTGCACTTCACAATTTCAATGGCAAATTGTATTTGACATTTAATTTAAAACCCAAGACACCATAACATGAGATCTTCCAGGTCATTAATGATAAAGCATTAGGGTAGTCTCCCACCTCCTTGTTGCCTGAGGCTACTTCTGGTATTTCCCAGAAGGCTGTGTCATTACCTGAGCACTCAGTCAATGGGTAGTGTATTCCTAGTGCACATGTGCAATCTAAACAGCTCGGGTTCCCATAATTTTATCACCAATCTCTGAGAGCTGTATATCAGTTCAGAATGTGAGACAGTGGGAGCCCTATACACCACAAGCTGTTAATTCAATTTCTTGTTGTTAGGATGGTGATGGCTACTGTTTCCTTTTTTCAAGAGAATAAAAAATATAGATGATTTAACATGAGATGGGGCGTTTCCTTTGTTTATATACAGACGGGGATCTAACCTTTTTTCACTGTTTTCTAATGTGAATTGGGTTATTTTTCAGTGATATTGCTTAAATATAGTCATTAAAAACTACAAAAATAGCCCGGAGTGCACAGACGACTCAGTACGGACCCGGGTGCCCTCCGGTTCCCTCCATGGAGGATTGAGGCCTGCTGACCAGCCCCCACCTCACCCCAGAGCTGCATTGTGAGGACCCAGGCCCGAGAGGAGCCGGAGCCATTTCCTGCATCCCTCCACACCGGAGCCACACCAAGAAACCAGGCAAGATATATATTTACACATATGGGAATCTAGCTTCTATTTTGCCATCTACTCCTAGATCCTTCTATTCACCTCTTGTCCCTACATCCTCTCCTATCTTCCTGTCAGAAGCAATACCCAGAACTAAAAAAATCTCAGGCTGCCCTATTTCTTCTGTACTATTATAAGAAGGTGAGCAAAGTCTCCAACGGTTTTACAGCATACAGTTGGTATGGTTTTATATATGCCCTTTTATCTGCAGTTACCGCTGGAATATGTGAGGTTCTCGGGTCTAGGTGATCTTCACAAATCTGCTAACGCTATTTCACTCTCCTGTCTCCCTACCTCCCTGATTCCCCAAGGACCTTTTATCCCCAAAGTGTTCGGGGGGAAGGGTACATTTACGATCTGAATGTTGTATGCATATTGCTGATCAATTCTAAATATTTGCATATGGACACAGAGGTAACTCATGAGCTCAAAGTCTTCAGAATAGAAATTGACAAAACTTTTCATTTTATTCACTGTGTTTAATATTGATATTGACACTGATTGTATTATGGTAACAAAGATGATATCATTGTTCTGCTCAAATACCTCCCATGATGTGTTAGAACTGAGAACTCTCCAGGGTCATTACAGATTCAAGGAGGACCCCCCAGGAAGGTGTCACATCCAAAGGACCCAAGATAATAGAAAGAAAGAGGACTGCAACAAACATTGCCCTCTCATCAGGCAAAGAATCAAACAAATACCATTAGTCAAAACAAAATAGTAGGAATGAGAAAATATACAAAAACCCAGACACAAAGATCACCACCACAGGAAATTCAGAGAAAAGGAAAATACAGCAAACTGAAATGCAAACACCAAGACTCTTGGAGACGGTGACTAAAACAGATCTAGTAAAATGGAAATCAGAACTCATCACTGAGATCAAAACAGAGATACTGTCCACAGTGAAAGACATCATTAAAGAAGAGGTCAGCAAGATGATAGAATCCAAGATAGCAGAAGCAATGGAACCTTTTCAACAGCTTCAAGCAGAGCTCCAGGGAATGATGAACAATGAAAGCTTGCAAAGTAGGATGAATGAAGCAGAGAACCGAATCTCAGACCTAGAGGACAGCATAGCAGCCAACAAGCAGGAAAGATATAACCTATAGAAAAGAGCAAGAGACCATGAGAAATCAATCCAAGAGCTTCTAGATGACTCAAAGAAAAATAATATAAGACTGATTGGAGTCACTGAGGAAGCAGGAGACAGTGTAAAAGACATTAAAAAGCTGTTGTCAGAGATAACAACAGAAAACATCACAGGAAAAGAAATGGACATACAGATAAATGAGGCCTACAGGATTTCAAAATGCTGTGACATAAAAATATGTACACCTAGGGCCGGAGGGTTAGCTCAGTGGTTCCCGCATCTGCCTTTCAAGCAAAAGGTCCTGAGTTCAATCCCTGGAAACCACATACAATGCAGGGCATGGAGACTCATGCCCACCAACAATCAATACCACATACCACAGTGCCGGGCATGGTGGCTCATGCCTGTCATCCCAGCACTTGGGAGGCAGAGACAGGAGGATTGCTGAGTTTGAAGCTTCCCTAGGCTACATAGTGAGCTCAGAGCCAGCCCGAACTACAAAAGCGAGACCCTGTCTCAAAACAAAACAAAACAAAAAAAAATCTACACCTAGACATATAATTATCAAGGTTCCAAATGCACAACAAAAGAATAAAACACTGAAAGCAGTGAGCGAAAGGAAGAAAATCACCTACAAAGGGAAGCCCATTAGGATCACAGCAGACTTTTCAACACAAACACTTAATGCAAGACAGCATGGAGGGAAGTATTTTTAGCACTGCAGGGAAACAACCTCCAACCTAGACTGTTGTATCCTGCAAAACTATCTTTCAAAATAGATGGGGAAATAAGATTCTTCCATGATAAAGAACACCTGAAAAACTTCAAAAATACTAAACCTGCACTCCAAAACATTCTAAAGAACATCCTGGAAAAAAAACACAGAAAATTCCATACCCAAGAGACCCAGGAGAGTAAATTCATTGGGGCAAACAAGAAACTAAAGAGAAAAGGGGAAAAGCAAAGAAGAAAAGAACCAAGAACAGGGAAACATGGCAGTTCTGAATATGTCCATATCACTCATAACCATTAATGTCAATGGACTCAACGGCCAAGTAAAGGACACAGGCTAGCAGATTGGATCAAGAAGCAAGATCCTACAATCTGCTGCATACAGGAAACACACCTAATTCAGAAGGAAGCCCATACACTGAAAATAAAAGGTTGGAAAACAATCCTCCATGCCACAGGAAACTGCAAAAAAGCAGGAGTAGCTATCTTCTGTGCAGATAAAATAGAGTTCAAATCCAAACTGATTAAAAGAGACAAAGAAGGTCACTATATTCTCATACAGGTAACAATCCAGGAGAAAGAAATAACAATCATAAATATCTATGCACCAAACTCTAATGCACCCAACTATATAAAACAAACATTACTGGACATGAAAAGCAGTTAACCATGAATACAGTAGCAGTAGGGTACTTTAATACTCCACTGTCACAAATTGACAGATTGACTGGACAAAGATTCAATAAGGAAATACTTGAGCTAAATCAAACTTTTGAGCAAATAGACTTATTAGATGCCTACAGAATTTTTCACCCTTTAAAGCGAGAATATACCTTCTTCTCAGCTGCTCATGGATCATTCTCCAAAATAGATCACATTCTAGTCCATAGACCAAGCTTAAGTAAATGCAAAAGAATAGAAGTTAGCCCCTGCATACTATCAGACCATAGTACCTTGAAACTGGAGCTGAATAGCAAAAGAAATTCCAAGATCCTCACAAACACATGGAAATTGAACAACATTCTGTTGACCAACCAATGGGCCACAAAAAAAATCAAGAAATTAAACAGTTTCTACAACTAAACGCCAACCCCAGCACAATGTACAGGAATTTATAGGACACAACAAAAGCAGTTCTACGAGGGAAACTCATAGCAGTGAGTGCCTACATTCAGAAAATAGAGCAAACTGAAATAAACAATCTAATGATGAACCTCAGACAGTTAGAAAAAGAGCAGCAAAACAAACCCAAAGCACATAATACAGAGGAAATTATAAGGATCAGAGCAGAAACTAATGCAATGGAGACAAAGAGAACATTAAAAAGAATCAATGAATCAAAGAGTTGGTTCTTTGAAAGGATAAATAAAATCGACAGACCCTTAGCCAACCTTATCAAACAAAGGAAGGAAAAGCCTCAAATCCATGCTATAAGGAATGAAAATGG
>PVIC010011227.1:29226-41693 GCA_004025085.1 Thryonomys swinderianus
AAAAAAAAAAAAAAAAAAAAAAAAAAAAACTACCAAAAAGAAAAGCCCTGGTCCTGACGGCTTCACTGCTGAATTCTACAAAACTTTTAATGAAGAGTCAATACCAGTACTTCTCAATCTCTTTAATGAAATTGAAAGGGAAGCAGTACTCCCCAAGTCATTCCTTGAAGCAACCATCACATTGATTCCAACGGCAGGGAAAGATCCCACCAAAAAAGAAAACTACAGGCCTATCTTTCTAATGAACATTTATGCAAAAATCCTCAATGAAATACTGGCAAACAGAATACAGAGAGTTATTAAGAAAATCATACACTCTGATTAATTTGGATTTATCCCAGGGATGCAAGGCTGTTCCAACATACATAAATCAATCAACGTAATGCACTATATTAACAGACTCAAGGATAAAAACCATATGATTATTTCAATAGATGCAGAAAAAGCTTTTGACAAAATCCAACACCCATTTATGATCAAAACCCTACAGAGAATCAGAATCAATAGACTTTATCTCAATTTAATACAAGCTATTTACGAAAAACCAATAGCCAGCATCATACTTAATGGGCAAAAACTGAAACCTTTTACACTAAGAACAGGAACAAGACAAGGATGCCGTTTGTCACCACTCTTGTTCAATATAGTACTGGAAACATTAGCCATAGCAATCAGGCAGGACAAAGATATAAAAGGAATAAAGATAGGAAAGGAAGAAGTTAAACTGTCACTATTTGCTGATGATATGATACTCTATCTGGAGGATCCTAAAAACTCAACCAAAAGACTGCTAGATTTAATTACCAAATTTAGTAGTGTTGCTGGATACAAGGTTAATGCTCAAAAATCAACAGCCTTTGTCTACACAAACAACAGAGTCACTGAAAAAAAAATTGGGGAGTTAATCCCTTTCACAATAGCACCCAGAAAAATGAAATATCTAGGAATCAACCTAACAAAGGAAGTGAAAGACGTCTACTCTGAAAAATGAGATAGAAAAGGAAACCAGAAAGTGGAAAGATATCCCTTGTTCCTGGGTAGGGAGAACCAACATTGTCAAAATGGCTATACTCCCACAACTACTATGCAGATTAAATTCAGTTCCAATTGAAATTCCAATGGTATAGTTCACAGAACTAGAGAAAATAATCCAAAAATTCATCTGAAACCACAAGAAACCTAGAATAGCAAAAGCAATTCTAAGCAACCACGACATGGCAGGGGGTATTACAATCCCCAATTTGAAACTCTAATATAAAGCCACTGTGATAAAACTGCATAGTACTGGGAAAGTAACAGATCCACGGACCAGTGGAATAGATTAGAAGATTCAGAAACAACCCCAGATACACTAAGCCACCTTATCTTTGACAAAGGAGCCAAACACCCTCAAGGGAGGAAAGACAGCCTCTTTAACAAATGGTGCTGGAAAAACTGGGCTTTAACCTGCCAAAAGCAAAAGCTAGACATCTTTCACCATGCACAAAACTAAATTCACAATGGATATGAGACTTAAACATTAAAACAGAAACAAGCCTGCTGGAGAACAGGTTAGGCCAAACTCTTAGAGACACTGGCTTAGGCAGAGACTTTAAAAATAAAACCTCTATAGCACAAGAACTAGCAAAAAGAATCAACAAATGGGATCTCATCCTACTGAAAAGCTTCTGCACAGCAAAAGAAGTCACTTGCACTGCTAAAAAGACAACCAACAACATGGGAAAAAATCTTTACCAGCTGTGTATCAGACAAAGGGCTATTATCGACAATATATAAAGAACTTAAACAGATCAGCCTCCCCAAGTTCAAAGACCCAATTCAAAAATGGGCATCTGAAATGAACAGAAATTTCTCAGAGGCAGAAATCAAAGCAGCTAAGAAGCATATGAAGAAATGTTCAACATCACTGGCCATTCGAGAGATGCCAATGAAAACAACACTGAGATTTCATCTCACTCCACAAAGAATGGCCACGATTACAAAATCAACCAACAATAAATGCTGGCGAGGCTGTGGGGAAAAAGGAACCCTTCTCCACTGTTGGTGGGATTGTAGACTTGTGCAACCATTGTGGAGATCTGTGTGGAGATTTCTCAGAAAACTAAGACTAAGGGTCCCATTTGACCCTGCTAGGAATATACCCAAAATAATTTTTTAAATCACATTGGAAAGACAGATATACACCCTTATTCATAGCAGCTCAGTTCATGATAGCTCAATCTTGGAAACAGCCCAAATGTTCATCAACTGGAGAACAGATAAAGAAGATGTGTTTTTTGGGCCAGAGGATTAGCTCAGTTGTTCCGGCGCCTGCCTTGCAAGTGCAAGGTCCTGAGTTCGATCCCTGGTAACCACATACAATGCTGGGCCTGGAGACTCACGCCCACCAGCAATCAATACCACATACCACAGTGCCGGGTATGGTGGCTCATACCTGTAATTCCAGCACTCCAGAGGCAAAGACAGGAGGACTGCTGAGTTTGAGGCTTGCCTGGACTACATAGTGAGCTCAGGGCCAGCCTGAACTACAAAGTGAGACCCTGTCTCAAAAAAAAAAAAAAAAAAAAAAAGAAGATGTGGGTTTTTTTTATAAAATGGAGTATTATTCTGCCATAAAGAATGACAAGATCGACTCATTTATATGCAAATGGATTCACCTGGACGACACACTAATTAAGTGAAATAAGCAGATCACAGATAGGCAAATACCAGATTTTTTTTTATATGAGCACCTATAGTTGCAAATGAGCTCTAGAATGTATGAAAGTTTTGTAGAATGGGAAGTTTCCAAAGGAAATTTGGTGTGAGAATGTAATGAGGGGAAGGAATTAATATGACTCTGAAAGAAAATAAAAGAGCATGTATATAGGGGGTGGGGAGATATGGGTGAGTAGGGATATGGGTAAAAATGAGAATTAAGTTGTGTCGTATATTGGTACAAATTCCCTGATGTTACATGTGATAGTGAGATGTATATAAATTGTACAAATAAAGAATTAAAATTTTTAAAAAACTAGAAAAATATAGGTTCAATACTGATTTTATTGTTTACTAATTGTAGATCCTTTAGGATTTTACTTCACTTCTTTAAGACAATTTATTTGCATATAAAATGAAGACTTCATGCATTGTTTTAAATTTGTATTTGCAATGTTGTCTTAATTTAGATTTTAAAATGCAGTATTTTGTCTGTTTAAGCAGCACAAGTTCATATTTAAATGTTTATGTTTTGGAGATGTAATATGCAAGTTTGAACTTCAGCTCAGTTCTTTCCCAGGAGCTAAACCTTGGGCAACAATCTCCAGAGGAATAGTAAAACAGAAAAGAACTGTACCAAAGTAAGATCAAAGCCGTAAAGGGAAACATTAAATTCCGTTGCTCTGTGT
The DNA here is from genome assembly GCA_004025085.1 of Thryonomys swinderianus. Lineage (NCBI taxonomy): Eukaryota > Metazoa > Chordata > Mammalia > Rodentia > Thryonomyidae > Thryonomys > Thryonomys swinderianus. The sequence goes on from PVIC010011227.1 coordinate 32,613, forward strand.
CTGGCATCTAGGGTACATGGTGGAGGATATAAGTCCCAGAGGACTTGGTACACCCTCCCTTCATCACCATACCAGTTGCAGCCCAGGTGGCCTGGCTCTACCCACAACCCACATCTTTCCTAGGCAGACATTCCATATTACTCGCATCTCAGACTTTGTATAATCTCCTGCAGACCATAGTTCCAATTTTTTTTTTTTTTTGAGACAGGGTCTCACTTTGTAGTTCAGGCTGGCTCTGAGCTCACTATGTAGTCCAGGCAAGCCTCAAACTCAGCAATCCTCCTGCCTCTGCCTCCCGAGTGCTGGGATGACAGGCGTGAGCCACCACGCCCGGCACTGTGGTATGTGGTATTGATGGCTGGTGGGTGTGAGTCTCCACGCCCAGCATTGTATGTGGTTACCGGGGATTGAACTCAGGACCTTGCGCTTGCAAGGCAGGCGCCAGAACCACTGAGCTAACCCTCCGGGCCCATAGTTCCAAATTTTTACTTGTCATCTGATCACTCGTATCTTCATAATTATTTTATAGACTGTATAACTTGTAAATGCTTGCTGAGTGAATCATTCTCATTTAAAGCTAAACATAATTGATTACCAATTTTAGTGAAATATGTTTCTTATGAATTTATTGTTGATGGTCTATTTAAAATATTCAAATAATGCCCCAGCATAAGAGGAAGAATAAATTGTGCCATTGTTTTCTGAATAAATGCTACATTTAAGCATTTAGATTCTGAGGCTAAATTAAAAGTATTCCAGATACTGTAGTTTAAGCCATACCAATAAAATGCTTCGCTTGTATTTCTGTTATGCACATGCACAGACACTTTCCACTTCATCTCCATCAGTATCAGCTGATCCATAATTTATTACTCATCATCTGATGCTATTATTTTTAAAAGGCTAACCACCCACAAACTACTAATATTAAGAACTAAAATAATGTGAATTATACCATCAGAATTTTTCCTTTTATATTTTAAAAACAAAACAAGAAACAAGATCTTGGTTTAAAAAAAAAGAATAATTCTAAATTGGATCATACACTCAGTGGATTCAATTAAATCTCCATCTGGTACAGACTGACTATAATCTAAAGGTAGAAAGAGACAGAATTTTTATGAAAAGTTTGCAATATCTCTAATCACCTATATGATATGTCAAAATGTCCCCTATTACATCTTTGTTATAAGCCCCTTGTTCTGCTCAATCTCAAATCTCACTAACTCTGCACACTAGAACTGCCTGGGTTTTTCCTAAGATATATTAATGCCTAAGCAACATTGCGGAACAATTGAATTAAAATCTGTAAATGGAGTTTCCTAGTGATTATAATGGAATCCAAGAAGATGTGGGCAATAGTATTTTGTGGGTCACATTTCTATCTACAACTCCAACACATAAGAAAATGAAAGTAATTTGTGTCTCAGTAAAAGTAGTTCAAACTCAGCCAGGTAAAACTCAAGTTGAATCTTCTTATTCTGAATCATTCTTTTCCTTTTGTCTCACCCTCAATTTAATACACCCATAAATCCTATCTTTTTTTTCTCATGTTAGTCCATGACTTCAATATTATAATACTAGTATGACTCAGCCATCATCTTCTTCTTCATGTACTACTGAAGGTTTTTAATATTAGGTTTTCCTTATTCTCACATGTTTCCTTGCAAATTCTTGTCTATATAAATCAGAGATATTTTTTAATCCAGAAGCAATAACATTATCACACTTATTAAATCCCCTAATGGCTTCTGCATGAAGGTCACATTTTTTTCATCATTGCTTGTGTGGTCTTTGCTTAACTTCCCCTTAACCTCCAGCCTTCTTTCATTCTCTCAATACAAGTGCCCTCTTTAAAGATGTGATGCTCCTGAAATGGTTAATTTCTTCATGCTTTCCTTAAATTTGGAATGCTTCTATTTTCTAGACTATTGTAGTCTCAGACAGCCCCTCCCTGAAAGTCTAATTTGGAAAAGATTTGTTTACTGTGTGATCATAGAACTATGTTCTTTCTGTGCAGAATAATATTACCACTCTGTCATTTTACACTGATTAGTATGATTACTGTAACTTCATAATATGTGATGATTTATACAAGCATATAAGATAGGTAACAATCTTACTAAAATGCGGTCAGTTTATATTATATATTTATAGTAATGTTTTTAATTTTGTAAAATAAATCAATATGCACTATATTATAGGTATGTAAAGTATGAAATAGTTGGAAATAGTATGAAATAATACTATGAAAAATACTAATTTGTAGCATAAATTGTTCAAATTTTTTGAATTATGCCCAAGTTACCAGAATGTTAGAAAGCATGTTTTGTGATGACTCACTTGAATTAGCTATCCTGAGACAAAAGCAAATGCCTTTGTAAGTTATGGCTTGACACAAGAGACACCATAAAACTCTGAAGGATAACCTCATTAAAATAATGGTCATTAGTTGCTAGTGTCAATAAGCACAGAACTAGTATTGAATGTTCGTAGCTACACTGAAGTTCACAGTATTTACTTTTAACTGCTTTGTCTTAAAAATATGACTTTATGCATTAAATAGGTATATTATGGGCTAAGTAAAAAACATTTACTGCAATGTTTCATTTAGTTATGCTTAAAGTAAACCTTTAGGGCAGAGATGTGAGGCTAAGCAGCGTGGGACTTGGCTGTGGGACTTTCCTCTGTTCTCATCTCTGAATCCAATCAGAAGGAATTTTCTCTCTCTGCATGAAGGCAGATTACTTCCTGGTTCCCCGGACCCGCAGTGGATGCACTTTCATCTGCTCTCTTGGTCTCTCTCTCAATTCCTCTCAATGATAGATAGTATTTGAAGGAGGCCATAAATACCAGCCAAGAAAGCAGAGGCTGTACTGGCTGCTAATGGCTGCATGCAGACCTTTGGAGATGAATACACTCCAATATTTGGCCACTGGGATCCTCTCCCTTCCCCAGAGACCAGCATCATATATTTCCTGAGTCCCAATTGCTTCAAGCTGGTCAGGACTGTATTGTTCACTCCATTTTGCTATCTTTCACTTTTCACTTTATGCATTTTATTTTCCATGAGTTGTTGCATTATAATTTGTTGCTATTCCTCCACTGAAACAATTATTTTGTTACTTGTTAAAGTTACAGTAAAATATCTGGTCTGAATTTTCTGTTATGCATCATTGTTATTCAAAAGATTTCTTATAGATTTGTTAATGTTTATGCTTTTTTAATTTTGACATTGCTCCTCAAGGAAAGGGTTTCCTTTTTGGCCCAAGTTTGTGCAGAAGTTTCCCTCAAGAATTCCATGCTCATTTGACTTTTCTGAATCTGATATGCTTAGCTATTTGGCCATTCTTTAGGAGTTATTGTTTGACTTTCTTCCCCTCTGCAGCTTCTGCTTTATTTTTGCCTATTTCTTCTAGTTCTCAAAACTTGCTTGAGGCAAGTGATGAAACTTTCCCAGTCTGAGTCTGCATAATGCTTTCATGAAGTGTATTTTTATTGGCATTTCCTTGGCAGTTGTAGCGGCATTCTGTTCAGTTTCCCTTTCTAGGCTTCTGTGTGAGTTAAACAGCTTGTGAATGAGAAATGCCTTTATATGTCAGTGAAAATAGGAAAAAAAAAAAGAGTTCAGCCTGTGTCTTTTGTAAAATATAGAGAAAAAGAACAGGTTACGATGTGTCTTGGTTACTTTCCCACTACTTTCCAGGATTAAATACCTGACACCTACCAGTTAAAGGAGGAAATGTTTATTTTGGCTCATAATTTGTAGCAGTTTCAGTCCATAGCTGGCTGGTTCAAAGGCAGCATAGCACAGAAGAAACAGTCTATGGCAGAGCAAGGAGGAGGCACCACTCAGTGTAGTAAGAGTAGCAGCAGCAAACCTCCCTTTCCATTTAAACTAAGCAGACTACTCTTTTGGATTGTGCTGCCCTCTCCCAGGATGACTCTTCCCATCATCCACACCCAGAACAAAGCTAAACCAATTTGGGGACTAATTCAGTGCAACACAAGCTTAGTCATAGTATCACACACCCCATATCCAGCCACATCTGGAAGCACCACCTTTGACCACATATGGCTTTGTCAGGACATGTAGATACAAGCCATAACAGTTTTTCTCTCTTATGTTTGGATTTGATGCCTAGGATGTAGCTTTAGTCCACATTCTTTCCTATTGTTAAAGTTGCTGCAACTGCCCAAGACTTTTTAATGATTTTAAAGAAACTGTTTGCTTATGTTGATGATGATGATGGTAGTGTGTGTGTGTGTGTGTGTGTGTGTGTGTGTGTGTTAGTGGAGACTGAACCCAGGGCCATCACACTAAGTTACTTCCATATCTCTTTAAATTTTTCAATAAGGTCACTTGAGATAAGTCTCTAAATTTTTACTCAGGAACTTTCAGTCTTCCTACCTCAGCCTCTCAGAGTGCTGGATTTACAAGCAAGAAACTATTTATTTTTAAAGTTATGATGACATTATTTTTAGGAGAACAATTACATAAATTGCTTGGGAGGATATTTAAACTAAGGATATTATTAATACCCCTTGTATATAGACATTCCATTCATTTCTAGAAGAAATACAAGGTCAATCAGTTAGACAGCACTCAAGAATCCTTAAGGACAAGGAATGTCAGCTTTGCTGAATAAATGTTAAATTATAATCCTTGGGAGGAAAGACCACATAATCAATAGTGAGTAGCACAGGCCTTTAGCTTGAAAGCAAACATTCAACTACTTTAGACACCCCACCTTCCCAAGGGAGGCAGGTGGCTTTACTTTTAGTTAAAAGGGCAATGGCTCTCAGGAGACATTGGAGATGTTAACAGGCTTACAATGAGTACACAGGTAATTGGGTACTTTGTGTTTTGTGCACAAGCTTAATTACAAATGCACAACCTATTTGTTTAATCACACTAAATTGTAAGGGTAGTGTAAAGGTTTCTCTGAATGAACAACAGAGGTGTTTCTGATCTTGGAAAGAGAAACTGGAGCAGCCATGAATGTCTCCGGTCTCTATTTTAGCTGAAATTTACAGGCTGTGGACACATACAGCATCAGTTCACTCTGAAATGGCTACAACCACATACCTGATTTATATGTAGGGATCTGTTGCAAATAAATAAAAGTAAACAAGAACTTAAATACATATGATGCATGCTTTATATATAAGTGCTACATAAATTCTTATTTATATCACAAAGAATCAATGATCATGACATGAGGGAATTTGCCCAAGTGTTTTGCTTGGTCCTCAGTTCTAACGTAAGTAGAAGTCACCGCTCATCATTATTACTGAAGCCACAAGCAACCCAGAACAGCCCCTGCAATCTTTTTAAGCTATTATTACAGATCCATTTCACATTTTTATAAAAGCTGTTCCGGATCTGCTTTCAGATTTCAGTAAAAAGCATGATTTCTGAAATGAAGCCATTCAATGTTTTAAATGATGTATTTTGAATTATCCTAAGTATCAAAGGAGACTACAACATAGTGGGAAGCCCTTGGGGCCCAGAAGCAATGTGTAACTCAGTGTTCTACTTTGAACCATTTTATAGAACAACACCCTATTACTTTTTCTATTTTTTCACAATTTTCCTTAGGTATGTTCACTGATTATTCTTTAATAAACATAATGTAAAGACAGAATCAGTCTCTACTGTTAACAAATCAAGATCCAATGTTGCCTTTACAGTTGGTTGTATTAAGAGTATCAGAAAGTATCTTTTATCTGTAAACTCTGAGCTAAACCACATATTTAAAAGGAAAGTAAAACATTAAGATGTAAAATGAAAATGGCTTTCAGAGATAGAATTGTTTTAATATAATTAGAATTATTCTTTTGGGGTGTGTGTGTGTGTGTGTGTGTGTGTGTGTGTGTGTGCGTGCGCATGTGTGCATCTGTGTGGGGCTCTGGAAGTGTGAACTTTTCAAAAATTCTATTAGTAACCAGTCTCTATTCTAGTTATAGGACAAGAATATTGTCTTAGAAAAAGCAGAACAAAATTACCAACTAAAACAGTAGGTAAATTGTGTTTCTGAATAGAAATTCATGCTCATCTTTATTAAATTCACTTGTTTTTTTGCTTGCCTAGTAAAATTATATTCTTCCTTTGTTCTTTTAAAGTGGGCCCTCCATCCCATTCTAATATGTTTAGACGTTCCTGTAAGCATGTATATCCTTCACCTTTTTTCTCTTTATGGCAATCAGGAATACCTTCTGCTACCTCTTTTATCAAACAGATTAATTCATGCCTTAGCTGCCCACCGACCACCCTAACTCATAAGTGAATTCTAAATGTTCAAAATTTCTGCACTGTTTAACTATGTAAATGACATGATGTAACTAACACAAATTCAAACTTTGTCACTTTCTCATCTTTTTCTGTGTCCATTAGAAGCTCCTTGGGAATAGGTATTTGTGTAACTACTGAAGATCATAAGGAATGATAAACATGAGACATTTATAGCTAAATGGGTGCATGTTGAAGCCATACTTTTAAGAGAAATGAATAGGGCACAGATGTGTAAATACCAAATAATTTCTCTGGTCTGTGAAACTTAAGTGCTAGTGAGAATCATTAGGTACAGGAGGTGTTGTGAAATATGAAGTGAGGAAAAGGAAAATAAATGGGAGAGGTGGCAGGGTTAATGGATCCATCCTAATGTTGTTTAGACTGTAAATTAAGATAGAGATGTGAGGCAAAATATATTTGGAGAGACTGTTGCTGAAGATATACATTTGTAAGGACTTGCTATTGTTTTTAATGCATAATGAGTTAATAAAGTGATCCTCTAAAAAAAAAAAAACTTGCCAAGAATTTAGCTTACTGAATTTTCATTTAAGAAGGATAATTAGTAAGTTCCAAAACTCATTTAAGCATAAGGGTTTCAGAACTAAAATTAGGGTAAAATGATGGAAACATATTGATATGTATATAATGTGCTATATTTTAGTACTTTAACAATTTTAGTATTTATGTAACGTAGTGCATTTTTACTGAAGTGTGGCAGATAAAAGTGCATAGTTATTACAAGAATCATCTGCACAAACACTACAAAGATTTTGAGGGGTTTCTCACTAATCTGTGGCTTTTGAAATTTAATTTGAATTTGATAAACAAATGAAAACATGAAGAAAATGTATCTACACATATGTAAACCTGAATCATGAATAAGAAATAAAGATGTTATACTTTTAATTTAAAAGGATCATCTAGGGAATAATAATACCAACTTGCATAATTAAAAATCCTTTAGATCATACTCAGGGAACCTTTCAAAGCTAGCTGCTTGTCAACACAAAATTTAAGCATGCACAGAAGTGATCGAGGCCAAGGAATATGACTATTTCCTACTTGTTGCTGAAGCAGCTACAGATATAATCGGCTTGTTCCAAGGAGATTTTAAAATGATTATTTTTATTCAATACTTTCTAAGGGTAAAATTTTTGACACACTGACTGCTTTCTTTTCTTTTTTCTAAATGTCTTGTTATTTCTCTAAGCTTCAGCAAAAATAAAGAGATTACTTTTGGCATAGAATGGGTATAGAGAAACAGAAATGTGGAAGGAGTCTGGGCTCTTCAGAGAATGGCCGCCATCTGGGGATGAAGATGGCTTCCTCCTTGTCACACCTAACTCTCCCGCTATGCTCTGAAACCGCGGCGTGCGCTCCGCACAAGTCAGGGAACCTTCGCAGAGTTTAACTCCACATCTTTGTCTTTTTGTGCTAAACTATATTTCTTAGAAATGTGCTGGGTCATGTGTTAGGCAGAGACACAAAATTCAAAAATAAGTATTCTGTTTCCAAAAAATGTATAATGGAGACAATCATTTACATATATATTTCATTCCAGTGTGATAAAACCAACCAAATGAGGGGGTTAAATGGAAAGAAGTACAAGAGAAGGGGTATCAAGAGATGAATGTAGTAGGCTTTGAAATTTTTTTTAAAAAAAAGACATTTCAAGTACCAAGGAAGAGGACAAAGTCATTTCCAATATTCAAAGGGAAGAATATGAAACTACTGAATAATGTAGGCAATTGCAGAAGGGCAAGTACTGCTAGAAGGTAATATGAACAAAACGTGGGAAAATTCAGTTAAGGCCAGAACACAAATGACCACTTTGGTCTTCATTAGACCCTATCACATCAGCAAGGATGGGCTTCCATGGGAGTGAGGCCTAATCATATTTGTGCAGTAGCACATCAGGAATGAAGATGGGTGGGCCAGAGGGTTAGCTCAGTGGTTCCGGCACCTGACTCGCAAGCGCAAGGTCCTAAGTTCGATCCCCAGTAACCACATATAATGCTGGGCGTGGAGACACGCCCACCAAAAATCAACACTGCATACCACAATGCCGGACATGGTGGCTCACGCCTGTAATCCCAGCACTCGGGAGGCAGAGACAGGAGGATTGCTGAGTTTGCGGCACCTTGCCTGGGCACCATAGTGAGCTCAGGGCCAGACTGAACTATAACGCGAGACCCTGTCTCAAAAAGCAAAAAAAAAAAAAAAAAAAAAAAGAATGAAGAGGGGTAGCAGAGGGTAGCAAGAAGGAGAGGAGTTAAAAGGCTACATTAATACCTGATATTTAAAAAAAAATAAGAACAAAGAGGGCATCTGAAATGAGCAGATACTTCTCAGAGGTAGAAGTCAAAGCAGCCAGAAGCATATGAAGAAATGTTCAATATCACTGGTCATTCGAGAGATGCAAATGAAAACAACACTGAGATTTCATCTCACTCCACAAAGAATGGCCACAATTACAAAATCAACCAAGAGTAAATGCTGGCGAGGCTGTGGGGAGAAAGGAACCCTTCTCCACCACTGGTGGGATTGCAGACTTGTGCAACCATTGTAGAGATCAGTGTGGAGATTCCTAAGAAAACTAGGACTAGGGGTCCCATTCAATGCTGCTATCCCCCTGCTAGGAATATAACCAAATGAATTTTAAAAATCATATTGGAAAGACAGATGTACACCCTTGTTCATAGCAGCTCAATTCGTGATAGCCCAATCTTGGAAACAACCCAAATGTCCATCAACTGGAGAGTGGATAAAGAAGATGTGGTTTTTTT
>PVIC010011228.1:0-10453 GCA_004025085.1 Thryonomys swinderianus
GGAAGGAAGGAAGGAAGGAAGGAAGGAAGGAAGGAAGGAAGGAAGGAAGGAAGGAAGGAAGGAGGGAGGGAGGGAGGGAAGGAAGGAAGGAGGGAAGAAAGCCACTGCTACCTCGCAGCACCTTAGGACCCTGAGGGAATCACTCTACTCCTCATCCCTCAGTTTCACATGTACCTAATCAAGACAAGATTCTTTGTTCATTCCACGTCACAAGTGAGATCTGAGACACAAAAGTGGATCAGGATGTAGCTCAGTGGTTCCAGTGCCTGCCTGGAAAGCACAAGGCCCCAAGTTCAATTCCCAGCACCAAAAAAGAAAAGGGAGACAGAGTCACAAAAGTATATTGAAAGTTATGATGCTCAAGGTGATGTGGCGTATCCCCCTCCTGTGCTCAGAACCCAGCACAGCGCCCAGCATTCTATAAATATTTGTTGTATTAATAAATGGCTGAGAAAATTTTACAGTGTGAAACAGCCAAGAAAAAAAAATTTCCAGTTAGGTACGGCCTGCATCTATGCAACAAAAGTTCAGTATATAAAACACTTTCCCATATAAATCAGGCCAAATAAAATACTATTTTGATTTTTACTTCAAGACATTTGTTTTTCTGGTATTGAGGATCGAACTGAGGTCCTCCTGCTTGCCAGGCAGGCCCAGTGCCACAGAGCTACATTCCTGGCTCTTAAAGATATTTTGAACAGACGTTATTTCAAAACATGGTGAAAAGCTATAGACTATTTTCAGTTCAGTTTATCTTTTGATCCAGAAAAGATATGAGATAAACTTACCCAAAATAGGGAGGGAAAAGAGCAAAGAAAAAAAAACAATGTTACTCAGATGATCAGCCTGAGAAAAATATCAGAAACTCTGAGTCAATCAGTTCTTTATTTGGAATACAAATGCTGCTGTGCTGCTGTTCTGGCCAGGTGGGAAGGACAGAAGAGGATTTCGCACTTGGGCCAAGGAGTTCCAGCTGCCAAGAATCCTGCCCGATGAGTAGGTAGAAAACCCAGCCAACTCTGACATGGAGCCATTTGTTTAATGAAACTGGATCCCACCAAAGAGGCTCCTGAGCCAAAGCTCTTCAGCGGGGGCCAGAACTCCACCTCTCCCACCAGGAGAGTGTCTTTCCTGCTACCTGAAATCATGAAGCAGGATCCTGAAGGCTCTGCGCATTAGCTGTCAGCTCCATCTTGGCCAGAATCTAAATTTTACCAGGGGACAGAGTGGCTGAGGAAGGTCGGGGTGGGGTGGGCAGAGAGAAACTTCCAAATCATCCCAGTGATCTCTCCTACTGAGAGTTTGCAGGACTTACTCTCTCCCTTTCATAGAACTGTCCCTTCCCAGAGTGCCAGTTTCTCTTGAAAAAATTCCGGGAGCCACTGGGTCAGTTGAAACTATATGTAAGACAAGTTTTTCAATATTCTAGATAGATGCCCAGGAAGCATAAATATCTAGCTGCTGTTTGGGGTTACTAGTCTTCTTCCGTTTAGCTAAATCTGCCAATGGAGTGAAAAAGTATGTTTATACCAGGAAATTAACCTCAGCTCCCCAATTTCTACCTTGGTGGTTGGTTGGTTGGTTTCCTGCAAAGCAAAAGGTACTCCAGGTCCCCGTGTGCACATGGAGGCTGGGCCCTCTTCCTAAGCACAAACTCGAGGCGGTGGCAGGAGCAGAAAGGTCCATGCAAACCAAACAGGCGCCTTAGCACCTATCCCGGTCTACCCAGCCCGGACTCCATCTAGACTGCTGCTCAGAAGCACCGTGAACCAGGTCAGTGACTCGTTCTCCCTGCCTCCGTCTGCTCAGCTGGAAAAGGGGAATGACAATGATACACATCAGGCTTAGGATGAGTATTTAATAGGTTATATTCGATAAATTATTAAAACAACGTGAAGATTGAGGAGAGTTATCTGCAAAATTAAATAAGTTGAATGAATTTACAACTGGAAGAGCACCCGGCGGGCGATGAATACCATGAGTCTGGCAGGAAGACAGCGATGGTGAGACGGCGTCCTGTTCTCAAACCCTCTCAAAGCACCAGAACCTTTTCTTGTCTAAAAGGGCTCAAGTCTCAGGAGCAAGCTCGCCCCAGAACAAGGCCCAGTGGAGCCAGCGGGAACCAGGCCTTGTCCTGGGAGGTGCCCTGGGCACACCTTCCTCTCCTTCTCCAACAAGAAGCAGCCCCCGCCACCCAGGAGGAAGCCGTGCTCCCTCTCACTGCCACCACGCAGGTCAGGCACAAAGCAGGCGGCACGGGTGGAGAGGACGCGAGGAGGAGGAGGAAAGGGCCCAGGAGAGCCCCGGGGAGGAGCCCCCAGACCCACAGTGACGCCCACAGCTCAGCAGCGGCCATCAGAGGAGCCGACGCCCAGAAGCCCTGGGGATTACCAGCCAAGGTGTCCGACTCTGCGGATGCAGACAGGTGACAGCACTTCAGGCCCTGCTGGGAGCGCACAACTGTGACAGGAAATCCAGACCCAGCCCAGAGCCAGAACAGAACAGTGGAGACCTGTGTCACCAAGGCCCCAGCTTTTGCGTGCAGTGTGATAACTGTGGTGGAGAGGGCAGCGTCCGCCAGCCTTGCCGACGGCAGGCTCACTGGGGAGCAGAATGGCACGGGGTGGAAATAACTTGAAGAACCTCTATTTAGAGCAACCAAAAGAGCTGAGAAGAAACAAAATTAATTAGCGCAGCTGCAAAGACAATTTCTGATCAGGGCCGTAGGACATGCATTTCCACTGCGTCTAACTGCTAACATCTACACCCAGGTCCAGCTGTGGCTTCCCAGGACTTCCCCATGACACCGCCAACCCGCTAACATCTGGACAGTTTCCCCTCCAGGAGGCCGTGAGGACACCAGACCTCAGCTTGCTCCTCTGAGTTTGAAAAGAGAAAATGATCCCTTGGTCAGGAAATTTGGAAGTACTGTCTTAGACAGGCTGAGCACTCCGGGTTTTATTTTATCCTGAGGCTTTCACTGCGGGACACCTCAGAACCGGGCTGCCAGAGGACAGCAGAGGGTTTCCTCCTCCAAGAGAAGGTTTCCTGAGTCCCCAGTGAAGGGCTCCCCAGAACTGAGCACTTCTGGTGCACACTACCTAGGAAACAGCAGAACGGGTTCAACTGACTGATGCGGCTGGACAGGGGCCTGTCCCAAGCCCAGATACCAACATCCTTCCGAAAGACAAGGGTAGGAAGAAACTTGCAGCCCATGTCCTTGCTGCGCTAGCCAAGGTCACTGCTGCTGAGTCAGGGATCTCGTGAGTCTCAGGGGCCGCCCAGCAGCCAGCGCTCTGTCCTCGAGCAGCCCTGGGGAACAGGAAGACACAGGGCTCCTTCCTCGGCCCACACGCTAGAGCCCTGATGTGCTGTCCAGAGAAGAGACCTGAGACCCCAGGGTTCCAGCGCACAAGGCTGAGCCCAGGGACCGTAAAGCACCTTCCATTTAGACACGGCAGCCTCACAAGCCCATGCTGGAAAGGTCTCCTAGATCACTGGTCGGCAGGACGCAGAATCGTGCAGAGAAAAGGAAACGAGGCTGTGCAGGGAAAGAGGGGTACTGCCCTGAACCAAAGTCGGTATCTGGAGCCACAAGGGTCCCCAAGGGGCCCGGCATCTCCAGGTGTCCTTTTGTGCCATTGGAAGCGGAGCCCAGGCTCTCCCCGGCCTGGCGCAGACTGGCCGCTGTCCCTCCCAGCTCACCTTCCAACAGGAACACATGCTGCAATGTAGCAATTCGTGAAATTGACTGGTTTGGGCAGCAGAGAGGTGGGGAGCAGCTCTAGAACCACGGTTTGTGTACTGGAGTCCCCACTCACACCTGGTCCTTCCTGGGTCCCCAGGATAAGTGCTCTAATCCTCTGCCTTGGTTTACCCATCTGTGAAGTGGGAAGGATCATCCCCAGTATTTTACCAACCATTGTGAGGATTAAACAGGCAAATCCACAGAGAAGTCTAGAGTAACGACTGGACACAGAAGTTTTCAGAAAGTATTGGCAGTCACGAGAGTGACTATTTATACTCTTTTGGGGCTCCTGGTCTTGAGGGGTGCAGGGTAGGCGAAGCTCCTGTTCCCCAGGAGCCCACATGCGGGTGGAGACAGACACGCAGGCAGGCATTATGATCCAGGTGACTGGGCCTCATGGTATGTGCAGAATCATGGGCTGTCCTGAGGGTAGCAAAGGGGCGAGACAGGAAGGCTTCCTGCCAGAGGTGGTGTCAGGCTGAGCCAGAGAAGCCAGGTCACCCCCAGGCTCAGTCACTTGCTACAGAGTGACCCAGAAGTGAAGACAGGTGAGTTGAGAATGCAGCTGCCAGTGTCCCCAGGCAGTTTGCTGACCATGCAGGGCAAGGCCTCCAAGACAAGGGACCCAGGCTTTCACGGTGCTTCAGGGTACTGCCTAGCCAGGCCTGGCAATAGGCAGAAAGGTGGGCTCCATGGTGTGCTGTGGAAAGGGCACAGGGGCCTGAGACCTGCAGCCCAGAACAGTTGGGAGCAGTGGTAGGGGATGGGGCCCAGGCTTCCAGGGTCAGGCCCTGCCTCCCACTTCAGGAAATCCTGTCACTCGGCCAGGACATATATCCCACGCTGACCAGTTTGACCAAGACCCTGAACTCCCTGTTCTTCCCATCCTACGAGGGTCTCTGGCTCAATCCAGGAAAAGGAAAGGATTTAAAAGTAAATACTGAAATGAGAGAGACCCCGCTGTGTGCTCATTAAACCCATTAAAGAGGACAGGGCTCTGACTAGCTCTGACAGGCTCTGCTCAGCATGCTGCGATGTTCCACGATTATTCTTTTTGGGCTGGTTTTACAGAAGTCCTGCTCCCTGGCTGGAACCGCACACCAGGTAAGATGAAGTTTTTGAATTTTTTTACTTGTTAATTTTCACGATGTGAAAAAGGTGTCTGTTTTCCCATACTAGCCCAGGTGAAGGGCCCATCTGGGCTTCCAGAACCGAGAGACCTTATAGGATAGAAGCCCGAGGGGGAACGAACTGTGGTTCTGGAGTGGTGCCGACCCAGTCGATTCCTGTCCCTAGTCAACCTCTGCTGTGAGAACATCTGATTCGAGAGCTAACATTCCTCTTCCTCTTTTGGATTTGTGTTTTCTGGGTTCTGTTTATTTTAATAGCCTCATCACAGTGAATTCCTGCCATGCTGTATTTCCAAGGGTAGAAAATAAAAATGGCTAATGGAGAAATGTTCTGGGGAATTCCGGGACGTCGATATCTTGATAAGGAACGAAAGTATCAGAGTGTTCATGAAATCCACTGGGCTGGGCACTGGTCGTGCCTTCTGCCTTCCTCAGCTGGGAGACTCCCTGGCTGCCCCACTCAGGACGTCAGCATCCAGGACCCTCAACAGGTCACACAGGTTCATCACATGCAGCTTCAGGACACCCATCTATGGAACTGATTTAGAATGTGTTTTGCAATGGCCTTAAATCTTAAATATAGACCAGACAAGTTTCTACCAATGAGAGCCCTCCAACTGCTGTCTTCTGATTGTACTTGTCATAAACACATGGGAGGTGGGAAGTCAGAAGCGGTGAGTTTGAACTATGCCTCTCGGGCGTCTGCTTAGTGACTACTTCAGGGCTGCACAGTTGCTAGCTGGACCCTGAGCAAGTCACTTGACCCTCTAGCTTGAGATTTCCACCTGAGCTTGCTCCCCGTGGTGTAACGGTAATCACCAGGAGGCGGCTGTCATGCAGAAACCTGACCTTGGCTAAAGCCAACTTTGCTTTCCAGATGGGATATGATTGTAAATATATTTTTGTTTTTGTTTTTTTTGAGACAGGGTCTCGCTTTGTAGTTCAGGCTGGCCCTGAGGTCACTATGGAGCCCAGGCAAGCCTCGAACTCAGCAATCCTCCTGCCTCTGCCTCCCAAGTGCTGGGATTACAGGCGTGAGCCACCACGCCCAGCGTTGTGGTATGTGGCATTGATTGCTGGTGGGCGTGAGTCTCCACACCCAGCATTGTATGTGGTTACCAGTGATCAAACTCAGGGCCTTGCGCTTGCAAGACAGGCACTGGAACCTCTGAGCTAAATCTCCAGCCTATGATTGTAAATACTTAAATGACCAATAATGAGCCATTCTGTTCAAAGGCAACTTGAAGGCCAAGGGATTTCTTTAAAAGAGAGCAGCAGGTTCAGCCTACTAAGAAAGAAATGTCAAAGTAACACCACCCTATACACCTATCCAAGAAAAAGCCTGCTTTAATAGAAGAGTAACCGGGCATGGTGGTGTACACCTGTCGTCCCAGCACTCAGGAGGGAGCATCACAAATTCGAGGCCAGATTGGGCTACATAAAGAGTTCAAGGGTACACAGTGAACTCCACACTGTGTCACAAAACCAGAGAGAGAGAGTAGAAGTGTCATTGCACCTAAAAGGAATTAACTCACACAGTATCCAAACATGACTAATTTTTCAATCAGAGGAGAACATTCCATTATTTTAGGCTGTGACAATCCCCAAGAGAGGCTTCCAATATAAACAGAAATATAATCTGCCATAGCCACTTGGGTACAGGGAAGACAAAGAATTATTTAAGCAGTCAGGAGGCCACTAACTCCTAGCAAGTCCTCACACCAGTCCCCACACCAGCCCTGGCTCAACTTCCCCTCACTGGCCTCGTGGTCTCTGGGCATGGAGCACACACAGAATGCCCCTGGGTGCAGAGAACTGCCACCCTGTAGCACAAGCTTCCTTCCTGGGGAGATTTCACATCATCAGGGAGCAAGGGACAGTCTGCCACTCCTCACCGTGCTGGCCGCAGGGCGAACCGTGAGGAGCGCGGAAGCAGGAGGTGCAGCCCCCTCAGGAGGCTTTTACAGCCACTGCTTCTGGGCCGCCTCGTGCGGGACTCTCTCCAGGGGTGCTGGGGACACGGAACAGGATCCCGGTGTCCTGGGCCCTCTTTCTAGCTGAACTGTCAGCCCAGACTGCCAATTTCTCTGCGCTGGGGACGGAACAGTGCGCCACAGTCAGCACTCGGGCCACAGCCTCGTCCATGGGGTCCTCGTTCAAGCACTGCCCCTGCGGCCTGTGGACCTCAGCAGCCTGCTTTCCAGGGTCCCCACTCGCCACCCCTGTGGGAACTCTGCCCCAGGTTCCTCGGGGGGAGGAGAGGGAGGGAGCAGTGGCACTATGTCACCTTGTGGGACACGGGGCTCTGAAGAAAGGTGGCAAATCAGTGCCTCTGCCCTCACCCGGAGCCATGACAGCCACTGATGTCGATGCCAGTGTTGAGATCTCCAGGGAGCAGGAAGCAGCAGCCAGGTCGCTCTGGGCAAAGCCCCTGCCAGTGCAGCCAGCACAGTGCCGAGGTGGTGGGAGGTTGGGCCGGCAGCGCTCCCCAGGCCTGCTGACTGCAAGCTGTGTCTCTATCGTGTCCGTGCAGGGGAAGCGATGCGACAAGAAGGCGGTCCTCATGATCAGGACTAAGTGTCAGCCCTGCGAGCTCAACTCTGTGGTTCAGTGCCCGGCCGGTTACACGAAAATTAGCAACTCCACAAACGGCGTCCATGACTGCAGGTACTCACGTGGGAACTCGGCTCAGAGCTCCAGGAGCACAACCCGGGTCACTCTCAAGCCACAGACCGGAGGTTGCTGTCACTATCAGCTCGCATTTTTAACATGACTGCCTGCACTGCACTGCCCTCCTCTGCCCCTCTTGATTTTGACAACTGGGCCTCTGCTCTACGTGAGGAGGCCCGGGCGTGAAAGCTGATGGCGTGTTAGTCACCTTGCTAATAAGCTGAAGGTGTTGTCATGGGTCTGCTGTGTTAAGACCTCCTAGGATACAAAGTTCTCCGGATTCAGGATGGAGCCTGACCAAGGTTGACAAGCAGTGTTGTTTACTGGCCTTTTGGGGCAGCCAGGAGGCTCCAGTGTAAACGCATGTTTTATTTATTTAGGTCCCTAACACACAGTAAACATGTTTGAATGAGTTCCTTTTGAACTCAGGAATGAATAATTATCATTTTGTGTGAAATGGGACCTGTCGTGTAATGCTATTGTCAATCTGTATGTGCTCAACAGGACCACACTGGATTCTAAAACCAAAACCATTTTTAATAGAAGTTTCCTGACACTAGCTACTCTGGAATTAGCAAGTATATGAAGCCATTGACCACTGAATTACCCAAGCAGTAGCACACTTGCAAAAAATTTCATTTTCTATCAGAATTGTGTCAGAGTTCAAGGTTAAAATAATGTGGCTGCTTCACTGAGAATAGTTTCATCCTGGCCTCTCTTGTGTTCGGCACTGAGGTGCACACTCAAAGAAAATAGCTTGTCCCCTACCTGTGCTCAGGCCACACAGGATAAAATTTTGTACCCATGCTCTGTTTCAGACTTGAAGACTTAGGTAATTTATCATGCAACAAACCCAAGATCAGTTCTTCTGTTTTGTTTTATGATTTTTGAGTTTCTTTTTTTTCTTCCCTTTTCCTCTTCTCTTCCTCTCTCATCTTCTTCTTTCTTCTCTTCTTTCTTCCCCTTGCTTCTTCTGTCCTGCAGATTGAACCCAGAGCATCTGCACTGAACTACATCCCTAGCCCCTTTGTATTTTTTATTTTGAGAACGTCTGACTAAGGTGCCCAAGCTAAACTCAAACTTGCTATCCTTCTGCCTCAGCCTCCCACAGTCCTGTTACTACAAGTACGTGCCACTATGCCCAGCTAAATTTGGAGATTTTCTTAAAATGCCTTTACTGAAGTATGGCTGACATACAAAACACCGTATACACCTAATGTACATAGCCCGATGAGTTTAGGCATCACATTACCCATGAAACTATCACCGTAAACAATGTCACAGAGATAACGATCACCTCCAAATGAGTTCCCCACCCTTCTCTGTGATAGGAACTCTTGCTCAGAAGATCTACCCTGTGAGCAAATTAAACATACATTTTAAGCTAAGATAAGGTAAGTCCAGGTGCTCCACTAGACTGCAGATCTTTAGGACCTACTCCTATTTAACCAAAGTAACCAAAAGCTTTGGACTTTTGGACCAACCCTCATTTCCCCCTCATTCCTTCCCTCCCATAGCAGCCCCCATTCTATTACTTGCTTCTGAGAGTTTGGCTGCTTGACGCTCCTCATACAGGTAAGATTGTGTAGTATTTCTTCTTCAGCACCTGGCCTATTTCACTTAGTAGCATATCATCTAAGTTAACCAATCTTGCCTATAAATCCCAAGCTCTCTTGATGCTGAATAATTTGTAGACTCTGCATCTCTACCTTTCCTTCAAGCCCTTACCCATCAGCAGCAGCCCGGCTTACTTGCCCGTCACGGCTATGGTGAATCATGTCACAGCAGAAGTGGGAGAGATACATTTCTCCATGAGGTCCTGGTGTGAAAGCCTCTGCATATGTTCCCAGAAACAGGATGGATATGCTAGCTCTGTGTTTAACATTCTGACCACTTCATGCTGTGTCTCATAGTGGCCACACCTGCTTACATTTCCACCAAGTATCTGAGGGTTCCCTTTCCTCTTCGTCCTAATCAACTCTTATTCTCTCCGGGGGTTTGGATAATTGCCATCCTGTAGGGTGTGAGATGCTATCTCTTGGTTGTTTTGTTTTGTTTGAGACAGGGGTCTCGCCATGGAGATCAGGCTGGCCTCGAACTCATGGTGGATCCTCCTGCTTCAGCCTCCTAAGTGCTAGGATTATAAGCCTGTGCCTGACTTTGCTGCGGTTTTGATTTGTTTTTCTCTGATGACTTGTGATGCTGAGCACATTTTCATATACCTGGTGGTATATCACATGGCTTCTAAGATTAGTTCTTGAGAAGATATTCATTTCTTTCTTTGGGTTTTTCCTCTGCCCACTTTTGTAAAGAGATGTCCTAACAGTGTGACCTCTATGGTTAGCTTGACTGCCTGTAAACCAACAAGCTCTGTTGTTCATCAGCTCCTGTTGGGAGACTGATTTAGGAGAAACCCTGAGCTCACTCTTACACTGCTCTCCACAAGAGCCCAGGTGAAAGGAAAGGACAGGGCTGATGGACTTTCTCTGAAACAAACACTGAAGTCCATTATTGGAATGAGCCAGGCTGCCAGAGATTCCCATAAACAGAGGCTGGCATGTGCCTCCATAGATATTGCTATTCTACAACTGCACATTGACTAGAGTGCACACTGTTCTAAGCAGTTGATCATCGTATCTCCTACAAGGATATCATGGTACATGTTGCTCAGTACCTCACCGGTGGCCTCTGCCACAGAAATGTGTACACCTACAGTATCTGTAATAAATATACTAATCCTGAGCAAGAAATTTAACTTTTAGGCCCACAGTTCTTATGCACTTGGTGACTCCATTTTTGCCCTATTGCCCTGGCCACCAAGACACTCCCTGACAAATCTCAGGCCCATCTATAGCACGTGCCAAGACACAACATCATTTGTTTCATATGCTAAGCTCACTTCTGA
>PVIC010011228.1:10553-41882 GCA_004025085.1 Thryonomys swinderianus
AGCACTGCTGGGTCTCTGAATTTGCTTCTTGAGGTCTTATTTCATGTGAAATCACATTGCACACTAGAAGGAAGAAGAAAGCCTCTTTTTCTATTCATTTCTACTTCACTCTGTATGTATACTTCATGCTCCTTTGTTTTTTTTTTTTGATCTTTTTTTAATTGAATTCTTTATTGGTACAATTTATATACATCTCAAAATCACATATAACATTGGGAAATTTGTACCAGTATATGCCACAAGTTAATTCTCATTTTTACCCATATCCCTACCCACTCCCCCCTCCTCCCCCCTTATAGCAGCTCCTTTGTTTTTATAAAGAAATACACTCAGCTATGTTGCCTCATGCCTATAATCTCAGTACTCTGAGAAGCTGAGGCAGGAGGATCCTAAATGTAAGTCAAAATTTTTAGAAAGCTAGGGACATAGCTTTTTAAAGTATAAAAACCCTGACTTCAACCTCCAGGACCAAAACAAAAATCCCAGCAAAGAAATCACATTACTGCAGCTAGAGCTCTTTCTAAGAGAATTTCTTTATAAGTCAGAAAAAGGGATAATTAAAAGAATATCCATTTTTATTTTAAAAAATAACAGCAAAGAGGGCTACTCAGCAATTATGATCCCAAATACTATTTTCTCCAAGAAGAAATTTCATTTCATAGACTATAGTAACAATCATTAAGTATTATAAAAATTATAATTATAAAAAAGTCTTTTAAAAAGTCTTAGTTCAAGCCGGGCGTGGTGGCTCACGCCTGTCATCCCAGCACTCAGGAGGCAGAGACAGGAGGATTGCTGAGTTTGAGGCTTGCCTGGGCTATATAGTGAGCTCAGAGCCAGCCTGAACTACAAAGCGAGACCCTGGCTCAAAAAAAAAAAAAGTCTTAGGTCAAAATATAAATGCATAATGCCTTAATGCAAAGAATGTATAATGTCTTAATGTAAAGAAATTGAAAAGTTGGGCTGGAGGGTTAGCTCAGTGGTTCTGGCACCTGCCTAGCAAGCGCAAGGTCCTGAGTTCGATCCCAGAAAACCACATACAATGCTGGGCGTGGAGACTCACGCCCATCAGCAATCAATACCACATACCACAGTGCCGGGCATGGTGGCTCATGCCTGTAATCCCAGCACTCAGGAGGCAGAGACAGGAGGATTGCTGAGTTCAAAGCTTGCCTAGGCTACACAGTGAGCTCAGCCTGAACTACATAGCCAGCCTGAACTACAAAGCGAGACCCTGTCTCAAAAAAAAAAAAAAAGAAATTGAAAAGTTAGCTACATAAAGTTTCATGCAGTAAGGTAGATATAGAAATTAAATTTGAAGAGTTTCTGGGGTTAAAACTACTAGTAAATCTTAGTCAGTGATAGACTCGGGCCTAGTATTTGTCAGATGAAATGGAACAGTCATCCTTGTTACAGGGCATCAGCACTCAGGCACCCCAGCTTTGCAGTGGTAGGCAAATGATTTTAAAGCCCCTGGTTTAGGTAGTCAAAGTCAGGAAGTTTAATTCACAAATTCACCACTTGTTTCTAGTCTTCTAAGATATAATGAAAATACCGCTTCCGTTCATCTCAAGGAGATTAGTCTCGTGCTCTGCAATATCCTTTTCCCAGATTAAAGTAGTCCAACCAGATGGCATTCAGCTTGTGCCATTTGCAAAGGTTCACAACACAAAAACACCAGCTTCCGCTGTGCCATGCAAGGGACCCTGACTATTTCAGGTGCTTCAGTCTTGGTCTTTTTCTGCCCATGCCCTGTGTGCCATGCTGTCTTCCTCCTTCCTCACTAATGATGAAATGGCTGGATAAATAGTCACTGCCCCTTAGACAAGGTGCTAGAGAAGTCCTGGGCTCTCTGCATAAAACAGCTTTGTCTCAACAGTTTAGGAGGAAGCAGATATTTGAATGTTATCACTTGCGAGTTTCCTTTTGGGATGAGAAGTGGTAAAGTAAGTTCAGCGACTCTTGGCACCAAAGGCGGCTTTCTTTCTTCTTTGTCCCAGTGTCTGAAGCAGAAGTGGTCAAGAAGAAAAGAGAGAGGGGCAAGAAAGGGAGGGGATAAGGCAGAGAAAGGGAGGGGAAGAGGGGAAGACAGAGAGATCAGGCCTCCTCCACATTTACCTCCATCTTCCTCCATTGCTAGGTGCTCCCAGCTTCCCTGTCGGTGCCTAGTGCGCACTCCTTGTCCCGAGAAGGTTGGGGTTTAGAGCTTGAGCATCCTGACTCTTTGTGTTAACTTTTACCTGGCACATCAGAGCTTGGCATGCAAGAGACGAGAGCACAGACTAAGACGCTCTCAAGCGATTAGCCTTGCAGTGTCCCCAAAGCAATGAACCTGGAGCTCCGCATTTCAGAGGCATTCTCTCTTAGTTCCACGTATGTCCATTTGTGCTTTGAGTTCTTACAGAAGTCCTAATAGAACAGAAAGAAGCTTAGGTTCGCTACCCCATTTCTAACCTGTGGGAACTAATCTCCTGCTAAGCCCTGAATCGGAGGGCTGTGGACAAGAACCTGCTTTGTTGAGATGCACGGCCAAGTCACTGTGCCCGACAGCGAATGACTAACCACAGCGGGGCACACAACAGACACTGAGTCCACAACCGAGCCTCAGCTTTGGGACCTTTAACCAGACGTACCCTGCTTCTGCCTCAGTCTCCTTATCTGGCACAGAGGGTTAAATGTCATGTAGACAAGAACATTAACCGAGGTGACAGAAAGGAGTAGGAAAAGCCAGGATGGGCTTCATGCCCTGGTACGATGCTACATGCCAGGGAACCTGGCAGTCTCACAGCAGATCCAGGAGCATCTAACGTTCAGGTGTTTCCCAGGAGAGGTCTCAAGGCCAGAGAAGCAAAACAGGAAAACCGAGGTCGGGGTGTTATTCTTGTTGTGCTCTTTGGGGCAAAAGAGTATTTCCCTTTATCTTCATGTTCCAAATACACTTGCTGTCGTCAAAGCCTCCTTCCCGTCTGTCCATCGGGAAGACAAATGGCAGCTCGGCGGTCCGTCAGCCTTACATTTACAGGATGACAAATGCCATCCTGCCTATCTCTCTCTGCACTTCCACAGGGCCAAGGCCGTGCACACTGCCAACCACGTTACTCCTTCTAGAGGGAGGACGGTCCCAGCCGCCGGGTGCCCACTTCCTTCTCTACGAGGCCACACACACTCCTCACTCTCCGCCTGGGTGGGGGCTTAAAAATCATGTCCATACAAATAAGGAAGTAAGTCCAGGTCAATGCTGAAAACAGAGGCTACAGAAAACCAGGATGGGAAGAGGCATGAACTCTCAGATGGGGTCACCCTGACGCAGGGCGGTTTTCACATGAATTAACCCTGCTTCTCCCATGGAAAACTGACTGTTTTATCAAATGGTACACAGAAGTCCTGCTCCATTCGCACAGGAACATTTTAACTTGAACCATAATCATGTTGGGAAAGCAAATAGTCTTCTTAAGGAAAAATATTTTTCTTTCCCTTTTTTTTTTTCTTCAAAGGGCACTCACACTAACAATAACCCCATTCCCAGCCCTTGTTCTTCTGTTTTTTTGTGCCGTGTTTTTGTGGGGTTTTTTGGACATGAGGTCAAACTATTCCCTGAGCTGTCTGGGCTGAACGCACTTGTGATCCTCCTGCCTCAGCCTCTTTTAGGCTAGAATTATATGCCTGCACCCAGCTTGAAATAGAATTTTTATTTGTACATCTTGTTCATCACACCAGGAACTTATTGGCTTTGAACAACAACTCAAGGTAGTAGAATCCCAGCGTAGCATGCAGAGCGGTCACACCTAAACCCAGCTATGGCCAAAACAGTCCTATTTCGGAAACAAACAATCTTAATTTTTTTTTTTACCAGATTCCTCAACTTTCATTTTTTCCACTGCGCAGGCTGCAAATCATGGACAGGGCAGACTCAAGACCATTTTTTCAGGCATCTCTTTTTCTCCTTTGTGTGACGAATAACAATGAACTCACAGGGAAAACCTGTTCCTCGCCCATTTCCGGGCCAGGTGACTGCATCCAGAGCCACACGGGGACAGTCAGGGTACAACTCCTGCCAGCCTTGGGAGCCAGGCTTTAAGTGAGGTGACAGCCTGCAGCAGAAGCCTCTGGGTGTGAGGCTGTCACAGGCAGTCCCCTGGCTGGGCAGGAACTAACTGTCTTCCTGGAGGGAAACAGACCAGCTGGTGATTTGCTCACATGTAGAACAGCTAACACTGCTGCATGAGAAAAGTCACGATACTGGAGTAGCGGTGACCAGACAGATGTGTAATGACCCTCACAGGGTCTCATTGGCATCTTCCACTCACAGAGCCTCAGAAAGGTGCTCACAGCACATCCTATAATCTAGTGCAGTGGCTGGAAAAGCTACTTTCACCATCTTCAGGCTTAAGAGAGGTTGAGGTGATAGAAAATGATTAAGTAGGAAACCAACTTCTCTTTTACTTTATAAATACAATAAGAACCAAAGAGGGGCCGGAGGGTTAGCTCAGTGGTTCTGGCGCCTGCCTCGCAAGCACAAGGTCCTGAGTTCGATCCCTGGTAACCACATATAATGCTGGGCGTGGAGACACGCCCACCAACAATCAACAGCACACACCACAATGCCGGACGTGGTGGCTCAGGCCTGTAATCCCAGCACTCAGGAGGCAGAGACAGGAGGATTGCTGAGTTCGCAGCAGCTTGCCTGGGCACCATAGTGAGCTCAGGGCCAGCCTGAACTACAAAGCGAGACCCTATCTCAAAAAAAAAAAAAGAACCAAAGATATACTTTAATATATTTTTAAATATTCTATTCAGGCCATAAAATGAGGATCCCCTGTACCCCCACACTCTCACCACTTTCTGCCGAAGTCCCTTCTGGGTCTGGGCAGCTCATAAATATGAAGCACTGCCTGAGCACCCACAGCAGGCTGCACACACAGTAAGCCCTTGAGTTATAACCAGTCTGACATACAAACAACTTGAGTGACACCAGAATTTTAGTTTTCACTTAAGATTGAAGTCTTTTACAATCCAAAAAATTTGGTTAATAAAGTGGATGAGGACACGCTATGTTATTAGCCCATCTTTCTGTTGGATGGGGCTCAATAGCAACATTCACTGTATTTTTTATCACACTTCATTAAAACTCTCACGAAAGATCTTTCAAAGAATAATCCTATCAAGTGAGCCAATGGCATCTCTTCCAAAGAATCACCCTTCACTATCCTCAGAAGTCTCTTTTTCTCAAAACTGCGTGTTTGAGTGTTCCTGTGCATTTGTCTGTTTTCTGTCACAGTAAGGAAATACCTGAGGCAGGCTAACTTTATAAAGAAAAGGTGTTCACATAGCTCACAATCTTGCAGGCTCAAGGACATGGTGTTTGGATTACTTAGCTCTGGTGGGCACCTGCTTGGAGATGTGACATTGTGACAGGAACAGGCATGGGAGGAAGACATCCACCTCTGAGGCTGGGGAGTCAGGCTCTGACTTTTGGGTCAACTCCCCTGTAAGAAATCCCTCAGTCCCTTCTTCGGACTCACCTCAGTTGACCCACGGACCTCCCCGGAGTCTCCTCCAAAGGCCCCACACTTCCCAATACCACACACTGGAAACCAAACCTCCAGCATATGAACCTTGAAGTTCATGTTGACCTCCAATCACCAATGTAAGGCTATTCCAAGATGAGAGCCTCAGTAGAGCCTGGGTCATGAGGAATTAATGTAAAGTAGAACAATTGTGTGGCACAAGGAAGCTCTGCGTAGGGATCTTTCACCAGGTGAAAGGAAGGGGAAGGAACAGAAAGGTAGCCACTTCTAGCAGAGATAGGGCAAGGAGCTTCTCATTCACCACATGTGGCCTCGGTGAACCCCAGAACCACACTGCATCTTTACCCAGCCAGAAAGTGGGACAACAGCACACTTAACCTCAGGGCACTAGGTGGGCCATGAACATGGGCACCCTCAGTTATTACCCAGGACTCTGCATCACTCACTGTTTGGGGGGAACACTTTTCTCAAAAACTTGAATATGAGGTGATGCGTGGTCACAGACACAACTCACAACCATCGCACAATTTCTGCTTGGCGCTGGCCAATCCCAATTGCTCATTTGAAGTGTGCACACTCACCATACTGGCATTCAGTCCATGCCAACTCAGCCCACTGAGTGTTAGCAGCAAAAGGTAGCGATGGGAATCATCTAGCCAGATCACTGCAAGTGCTCAAGAAACGGTAGAGTGACAGCTCCTATCACAGCACCTGAATTTGCTGGGATCCACCCGTTTATACTTCTGCCTCCCCTATGAAACCTGCGTGGCACCAACAGGGTCTCCAGTTACTCTTGTCCCTGGCAACTACTACATTAACCCATGGTGTCCAGTACCCGGCTCAGTCATCCTCCCAGAATTCTGTGCGCAGTCTGGAGTGAATGAATCCAACTATTTGGTTCCTCAGAGTGTCCAGGAGGAGCCAAGTCGCCATGCAGTGGCCGGGGGAGCTGTGCAGAAGGCATGGCCGGAAACGGAAGCTGCTCCTGCCAAGTGAGTTCAGAAGTGTGTTCCTCTCTGCTGTTCTGCTCCCCACTTCTTGCCTATCAGTCCTCCCTCCACACACCCACATACAAGGTGGGGTCCCCAGGATGCAGGGATCCAGGTGTGGGCATTTCAGCTATGTTCTTAGAGGCTGGGAATTTTGATGTGTTAACTCACTGCTCTGCCTTAGTCAGAGCCAGCTGTTAAATGGGTCTGAAATAAAATCTATACAAGTGCATTTATTAAAGAAGTAAAATGAGATCGTATATGTGAAGAAGCTCTGTGAAATTCTGCAGGGCTACAGAAAGTGCTGTCTCTGTGACTTAAAAATCGCTGGTATTACCAGATGACTCTGCTGCTGTCTTTAGTCCTTTGCCAATGATTCAGTCTTCCGCTTGAAAGCTTTCTTTTTCTCATGAAAGTGACTTCTTGCAAATTTCAAACCTTAAAAGATTAAACACAAAGGAATCCTTCTGAAAGGTATCAAGTTTAGCTGCCTTCAGAAATGCAAAGCCAGAGGTTTTCTTTCTGCCCCTGGGTGCAGCTGGGATGGTGGCTGTGGCACTTGCTGTTTCCATCTCTGGGCTCACTCTGCAGGGCGCCAGCCACTCAGCACAGCACTGAGATTCATGTGCTCGTCGCCACAGCAAAACCAGCAAGAGTACAAGAGGAACCAGAGAGGAGCTTGGGGAAGCTATAGCTGGGGAAACACTTATCAAAGCCATCAAGGCGACAAGCAGGATTTCCCTGGAAACACAGGTCTCCATGAGTCTGTCATCACCTGTCGGGGTGTTTTGCAGGAGGGGTTTCAAGGGACAGCCTGTGAAATCTGCGCTCATGACAACTTATTTGGACCCAACTGCTCCTCAGGTATGTGTGACCGCCACATAACCAATCTATTTGGGAGGGGTCCCCGGAGAAGCCCTTGAGAGGAAACTCGATGTGTACACATAACCAGTTGTGGACGGCACAGACGACAGTGAGTCTGCTGAACTCAGTGCTCACACCAAGTGGCATGTTTTGGGTGGTCCTCGCGCCAGCAGAGCGCAGCACAGCCTGCTGGGCGCCTGGGGTGTGACAGTTTCCTCTCCTTCTGCGGGCCCTGGGATCTGAGCTGCCTCCCCACCCCCCCGATACATGCAGTCTTTTTGGACCCTGATTCCAGTGCAGACCCAGGGATTTCAAACTCCACCGCGGGTCCTATCATACTTGTCTCCTTGCGTCCGGGGTTCACAAGCTCGCACTTGCCGAGGTCCAAGGCTGCTGGTTGCAGACAGCAGACACACTGAACTGGCTCGGCCATGCTTACCCTCGGTGCCCTCAGAAGCAGACCCTGAGACAAGGATTGCAGTGCAAGCCATTTACTTTGAACATGATCACAGGAAATGCTGGGGGAAACAGGGCATACTGGCCCCGGAGTTATTTTTCCCACGGGGAAAGGGAGCCCTCTGACGGGAATGGCCAGGCGTCAGCCACGTTAAAAGCCACATCGCCCACATTTCGTGTGTCCCCAGAGATTTGCCAAGACGCAACACCAAAGAGCCCTCTGTCCCCAGAGGCCAAAAGCTCTGCAGAGCCTGTCAGCTCATCCAGGGACAGGACCCAGAAGGCCAAGCTGGCCAGCAGTCAGCCCCTGCGCCACCTTGTGCCCCACCCTGTGCCCTCACCCTCTTCCGCTGGCTGTGTGGCCCCATTAGGACTCTGAGACTCCGGAATGGAGATGTGGCTGACTACTCACTTTTCCCTGGTGCCAATACTATTTAGTGCCCTCCCCTCCTTGCCCCGGTTAGGTCCGTCACCCACGTGACTTCCCTCAGGACTCGTGTGCTCCAGGAGCCTACACCCGGTGGACATTATGTCCACCATTCGCTAAGAGGCACAGGGGCTTTGAGCCTGGGATGGGCAGCGACTACAAAGCCCTGCGAGTTCCTCCGCTCTTGCTCTTCGGGAGAGCGCTGAGACTGGTCAGCTCCCTCGTTTTAATCTGTAGGACAAAGGTTACAATGACAATGGAGTATGGAGCGCATAGTCAGCCAGATGAAACGCCTGTGGGCTTAGAGGGCTCCAGGGGCTGGGAGGGGAGAGAGGGAGGCGGCTCCAGAGAGCAGCTGCTGCCCGTCCAGGACCCTGAGATGGAGCTCCAGCTGCCCCTGAAGGAAGAGGAGGGGTGTTTCACAAACTGGCACCACGTGTCCCGCAAGCTGGGTGCTACAGGGGTGGCTATTCACTGCAGAGCCGTTCACTGTCATGCCTGAACTGGTCTGCCCTGGCGGAAAATCCATCTATTTCATGCAGAAATCCTGACATTGTTCTTCTAGGCCTGGTGTTTGTGTGTGTGTGTGTGTGTGTGTGTGTGTGTGTGTGTGTGTCTGCACGTACACAATGAGCCCAGGACTATCACACTGAGCTCCATCCCCATCCTTTTTTGTGTCGTTGTTACTGTTGCTGTTGTGAAGACAGTCTCACTGAGTCACTGTTTCCCAGGCTGGACTCAAATTTGAGAACTTCCTGCCTCAGCCTCCCTGTGCTCTCCTAGTCAACCTCCCCCCAGCTCTGAATATGCTTTCATCCTTGATTGTCCCATTCATTCCAGAAGTTGTATTTATTTGCAGAGATCCCTGCTCCCTACAATAGCCAAGCCCATTTTTTTCTTGAAGTACCACAGGCCTGTGTACTAAGATAGAAAATGAATCTTCATGTCAGGCTTACAAAGATGAAGCAAAAAGTTTGAAAACATGGAAAAGGTTTCCAGCACACCTGATAGGCCAGGTGGGCTTCACACCCACATCAGTGAAAAAAACTGCAGGAATTAAAAGTATGCGAAGCCAAGGTTCACACAAGGTCAAACGCAGTCAAAGCCGCGTTCCCTGAGGGAGGCTGTCTAGAGGCACCCCAGAACCTCTGGAAGTTTTCTCTGCCAGGTAATGATGCCCCCATTTTTCTGCTCGCAGTGTGTAAGTGTGTGCACGGCATGTGCAACAGTGGACTCCACGGCGATGGGAGTTGTGAGTGCTTCTCTGCCTATACCGGTCCCAGCTGTGACACACGTAAGTCCCCCCAGCCCCCCACCTCCACACCTGCTTCCTTGACACGACCTCAGAAGGCTGGGTGGAGCCCAGCGGAGAGTTCACAGAGCCCACACAGGCCACCAGGTGGCAGAGACTTTGGCTGCTTTGCTGGATTGACACTGGAGCATTCCCTGCCAGACAGGGCCAGCACTCCAGGGCCCTGGAGAGCCCAGGCTGGCAGGCAGAGGTACCAGGAAGTGGGAGTATAGCCTGGAGTGCACAGGGTCTTCATGGGGACAGTGGTGCAGTGGTCATAGGCCCACCCCAGGGGTGCGCGGTCCTGAGGGATGGTGCATCTGGACACAGCTGGGGCAGAAGCTCCTGAACAGACAACGGGGCTGCAGGTGGACACAGCACATGGACCCTGGGTACATGGTCATGCAGACCCCCCGTTCCAGCCTAGACTGAGGTGAGCATACGTCCCCTCCGTGAACCCCAGTCACCTCTTTCTCAGCCACCCCTGTCCACCCAGCAACTTGGGAGTGAGGTTTTCTTGACAAGACAGTTTGCAGGGGACACAGTCTGGTAGCCAGACTAAGGGAGAACAGTAACTCAGTTGCTTCCAAGTGAGAAAATATTTCCATCTTGCCAGACAGACCCAGGGCATAGGAAAATATTTGCAATTCACAGGACAGATAAATGTTTATACTAATATAAAGTCCATGGTCTGATTTTAAATATAGAAGCCAAGACTCAAAATGAGAAATGAAAGCCAGAATTACATAAGAAAAGGGCAATAAACCTTTAAGCAACCCTGTAAATCCAAATCAAAACCATACTGGGGTAGGGTGGGAATTCTGGAGCCTCTGTTCTGCTTGGTTTTGATTTCTTTGCCCATTGTATTACACAGAATCAAAAGGCAGATGGTATCTATGGATATGAGATGAACACAGAGCCCATTCCAATTCCCACATCCAGGTTAGGGGGGATCACCTACTGAATTATAATGCACCCATATGAGCTTCTGTACCCTGTTTTAGGGATTTACCCTAGAGAAAGAAAAGACTAAGTACCAGGCATAAAAATATGACAGAAGGGGCCGGAGGGTTGGCTCAGTGGTTCCGGCACCTGCCTGGCAAGCGCAAGGTCCTGAGTTCGATCCCCAGTAACCACATATAATGCTGGGCGTGGAGACTCACGCCCACCAACAATCAACACCGCATACCACAGTGCCGGGCGTGGTGGCTCATGCCTGTAATCTCAGCACTCGGGAGGCAGAGACAGGAGGATTGCTGAGTTCGCGGCGGCTTGCCTGGGCACCATAGTGAGCTCAGGGCCAGCCTGAACTACAAAGCGAGACCCTGTCTCAAAAAGCAAAAAAAAAAAAAAAAATGACAGAAGGAATTCAGGGCATACCAAACCAGCAGGAACCAAACCAGCAGGAGGAGAATTTGAAAGCTAAGACTGGCTGAGCCGACATCAATACTCCCCTGCCGGAGCCAGCTGGACAAAACAGAGGGGTCATGAAGTCGAGGGGCGCAGATTAAGAAAAGAGAAGAAGATAGGAAAATGGGCTCGGGAGGACCTCTCAGTCAATACTGAGCAGGCACCCATTTATTGAGCAGGTTGTATTTATACTTTTTCAGAGGGCCAACATGGCCTCAAAAATGGTTACATTTTATCTTATGAGGAAAGGAAAACAGGAACAAAGCATTTGGGAAATCAATACACAAACAGGAGAAGGATGTCAACTAGCACACACTTAATTAACTGTATTAGAATTTAGTCCTAACCTACACAGGAACAGGAAGGAAAACAACATGTTGCCAACTTGAGGAACAGAGGTCAGGGGTCCAAGTCAGAAGTCGTTTACCTTCCCAGTCAGGCATCCCAGTGCAGCAATCCAGAGGTTGCAGATCATCTTGGGAGCTGGGCAGCACTGTTTGGTATAGTGCAGATCTCGCAACTGCTAGTTGGTGCAGCACCCAGTGCAGATCTCCAGGCCTGAAAAGTCTCCTCCAGCAGGGTCTGCTCCCCACACACCCCGTACTGGTTAGAAGACTGCCAGCAGCTCTAAGAAATCAAAGCAAGAATTCAGAGCATCACACTGTGCTTCTAAAACTACATCCCGAGGCGGCCCTAGGCGCCACTTCCAGTGCTCTGGGTTCCTCTGGGGGTTTTAGGTGGTTGAGCGACAGTCCATGACACATGGGAACCCAGTGAAATGCTGGCCAGGGTCAGTTCCCAGCATGAGGTCACATTTAGTCCATTACTCAGTGGAACTGGATTTTGGTTCTGTCCTGTGACGCCCTATCTTTGCCTCGCTGCAATTCCAGCAATTGCTATGACAAAAACCAAGAGGTGACAAAATCGGTGAGACCAGAATGAAGGTTTCAGTCCAATGTGACGCAGTTTGGGAACTTGTCCAGTGGGTTCACCAGACTTCTGCGGCTCATTAGGAAGCAAAAGTGGTAATTTACAAATGAAATGGAAATCGTTTTCTCTTTATTAAGCGTGCTACTTTTTCAAATGGCTACTACGTTCTCATGGTATAAACTTACTGAGTTGCTCTGCACATCTGCCGAGCTCGAGGTCCACAGGATCTCATCCAGCGAGACCCATAAGGTACCGCACCGAGACATCTGGGGCCTCTAGTGGGCGCCCCGGCTGGTTATGCGGAAGCAAATCCTTGTGTCTGACTCTGCCGCTCTGAAGCTCCTCTGTGTGCGGCCTTATTATGACCTCCACAGTTATCCTGTCACACGCAACTAGTCCTGACCTGCCTGCATGTGATGGATGGGGGAAGAGGGGCGCTGCAGGGACCGCCATGTCTGCACCCCATCTGCTTGCTGGAAAGGGTGTAAAGAATTCTCTGCTTTGTTGATTCTGCCGCTATTCCTGGGAGACAGTTCTCCGCGGGTCTCGTCTTACAGCCTATACCCTTGTTCTTGGCAGGCTTTCTGAGCATGTGTATACTGAATAACTTTTGGGAGCTGCAGGCATGCTCACTGCCAGTGCCACGTATGGATTATGGCCACAACCTTTTGCCCAGTGCTTGAACAGGACAGGGGTGGCATAGCCAGGAGTCCCAGATGGTGCAGGGTGTGCTGTTCTGCACCCTGTCTCCTCGGTCCCACACACATCTGCAGAGCTGGTCTCCTCGCCTTCATGCTACCCAACCAGTCATAGGTCTCCAGGCTGCATGGGAAAGTGTGTGACGTTTCTGAGGGTGGCTTCTCATCCCCCAACCCTACTGGCAGCCAGTGGCAAGCAGCTTCGATGTACCTCATGAATTCTGAGGCACCTCCACGTGGACAACTCTTCCTGATGCCTAAGAAAGCAGATTTCCAACATTTCTCACTCAAAGAAGTTCAGCAGTGTCTACCCACAGTATGAGCCAGGGGCACTGTTCCCACTGACAGCTTCACCTCTCAGCCTTGCAGAGAGAAAGCTTCTCCCTTCTGTACTCATCTCAGCCCGAAGGCATCGGTTTCTGTTTATATGTCTGCCCTTCCTTTATTCTGTAGAATTCTTTTTGATGTTCACTAGCTAGTTTTCCCTCAGTCTTCATATTGAAACAGTCCACTCAAGTGTGTGCCTCAGCCTGAAATAGTACAATACCCATTGGGAAAATAAAAACAAATCCCTCAGAACCCTTCGTGTAACAAAACCCACGGCATATTCAGAGGTCAAGCAGGCCCTCTTTGCCTAGCCCTGAGGAAACTGGGCTTGGAAAACTAGTGCCAAAACTTGCCACTGTGTTCCTGCTCTTCATGGGAGTAACAAACTATCCTCCACCTGTGACCCTCGAGTCTTGCATTGTCTCTAGGACCTGTGACACTGCCCTACCTGACTTATTAGGCAGTCTCTGCAATACTCCACAGCCATCTGTGTTACACCAATTTTATGAAATGTTATGCAGTTTTGGGGGATTAAAGTAGTAGATTTAAAGTGGTAGATTTAAAGATTTTCATGATACATTATTAAATTAAAATTCAGATTGCTAAGTATTTTTTTAATTGAATTCTTTATTGGTACAATTTATATACATCTCACAATCACATATAACATTGGGGAATTTGTACCAGTATATGACACAAGTTAATTCTCATTTTTATCCATATCCACTCCCACCCACTCAGATTGCTAAGTATTTTAACAGGATTCTCTTTTGGTGAAACCATCGTATAAATAAGTTTATAAATAAATGCATTATATTGTTATTGATATTGGCTCTTTGGGGGCCGAGGCTGAAGAGTGAGAATTAAAACACAATTAGTCATTACTTTATGTATTCTGTATTTTTAAAATTATTGCAGTGAGCCTGCATTGCTCTTTTACAAAAAGGAAACCCTGAAGTTTGGGTATTTTAGGACTGGCTGTTCAATCAGTGCTCTTTCTGCACAGCTGTCCCGGAGTGCGCATCCTTGCTCTGCCCAGAAAATTCCAGATGTGTACCTCTGAGTGAAGACAAAACCGAGCTGGGATGCCAGTGCCTCCCCAACTACCACAGCGATGGCAAACACTGTGAACGTGAGTGGAATTTCCATCCTGCTGGGTCCTCCACTGAGCTATTCAGGTTATTTGACAGCAAGAAAATTCACAACCTCTGTGAGGTTAATACGACCACTTACTATTTCTGTACCTGTCGCTTCCCCTGTAGCTAAGTGAAATATATCAAGAGTTCCAGCCAAAAAGTATATGAAATCACAGCAATCCTCCATGGATGACAACTTCTCCTTTTATGATCAAAGCACAGAGATCAACTTGTATATATGTTGCATCATCTTAACATAGTATAAAATTTCGTGCCTCTTTTTAAAATTTTCTTAGTGTGTTTATTCTCTTATAAGAGGCTGTATTGCACAGTGGTTAAGATGAAGTTAGATCACCTGGGTTCAAATCCTCAATCTTTTACTAACTAGATGACCTTTCAACTGCCTTGTCTCAGTTTTCCCATCCACCAAATGCCGATAATAATAGGATCTTTGCCTTACAACATTATCATATGCATTGAGTTCACTCATGGAAAAATGCTTTGAACAGGCTCAGGGTATATTATAAATTCTACAAGCATTAGGTTTCTTCCATGTCCTTCTATATTTGTTTCACCTATCGTGTGCCACAGTAAAACACCAGCAGAATATCACCTGTCCATCTGGTGGGATTAGTGGTGTCAGATGGGATGAGATAAAATGTCTCTTCCCGTCTTGAAAGCTGAGTGGCTTTGGTGGCTGTGACCAAAGCTTCCTCTAAACCATCCTCCTCCTCTGTCCCCGCCCATGCTGACTGCCTGTTATTGTGCTGCCCCTCCTGAAGCCATCAACCCGTGCTTACAACAACCCTGCCACCCTCACGCCCTCTGTGTGTACCTGGGGCCGAACCAGCACAGCTGCACATGCAAAGAAGGCTACCAGGGGGACGGCCGTGTGTGTCTCCCGATAGACCCCTGCCAGACGGATTTAGGGAACTGCCCTCCTGTGTCCACCGTGTGCAAGTACGACGGGCCGGGACAGGTGAGTAGAGCACACGGCTACAAGCAGGAGGCCTCCAAGCGTGAATTTGAGCCCCGAGGCCTTTGCCTCACGTGCCCACGTGTCCCTCCCTGGGTGAATGTGACCGGACTTCACCCTCGACCTCCGTCTCTCCAGTGTCTTTTAAGTGAAGGGAGGGAGGCTTCAGAGCCCAAACACCCTGCCCCGAAGGGATGAGAACTGATCGCTGTCAGGAAGCTCTGAGAGCTGCCAGAAGCCCGAGCGCGATCTGGGTGAGCCGCTGTCCCTCTGTGTCGCGCCGCAGCTTGTCTGATGGAGGCCGTCTCGGACAGGGGACCTCGGTGGAGGAGTCCAGAGAGGAGAGCCCTGAGTCTGACCTCCCCCCCCCACCCACCGAGCACTCTGTGGAGGCCGCCTGGGCCCCCAACTGCAGCCCCACCCTCAGCGGAGGAAACGGGTCCTCACAGAAGTGTCTGGGCCCCGAAGGAGGAAGGCTGGGGCGCAGACCAAAGGCAGCAGGGGAACATCCCTGGGCCTCGGCGGAGAACCCCCGCCCCTGTCCAAGGAGAACAGAGCAGCGCACGTTTCCACCAGGCCAGTGTGCAGGAAAATCCAAGAGGCAAATGCTCACGTGTGAAGTGACGGCCTGTGTGGGAAAACTCACTTCATGATCTCTGGGGCCCTGGGACTGAGATTAAACAAGTATTTTTCTCTTAAAAAGGGTCCCAAGGCAGATTTGCGAGGGGCAGAGCCCCGCCCTTGCTCCCCCGATGCACCCGCAGGGCAGGCCTCTCACCTTGAGCGTTTGAACTGTGACACTCCGTGGGGTGGACAGGAAGAAGCTGAGTGCGCCACAGGGTGTGTGGCAGCACCCTCGGCCACCAGAGACCCGTCCTGCTCCCTGGTGACAGTCAGGAGTGTCCCTGCCATCTTCCAGTGCCGCTGAGCAAGCCACCGGCTGAAAGCCATCATTTGAGAGCAGTGGCACTTCCAACTGGAGGAAGATTGCAAGCTTCAGCCCCACCTGGACCACTCAGCAAGGTCACAGCTCAAAACAGGAAAATTTTAAAAATAACTGATGAGGTAGCTTAGTGTGGAGCCCCAGGCTCCAAGCTCCACCCACATTATAGCGCCTCTTACCCGAACAAGTGTCTGCTCACCCATGGACAGTCTGAAACCAGAGTGTGTGGTCAGCGGAGGCCCAGGGTCAGGAAACAAGAAAGAGGAACCACTGCATTTCACAGAGAAGCATATAAGACACAGAGTCACGATTCCCATGGCTGAGTCCCTTGGCGAGATTTTAGTTTAAGTCTAGAGTTCAGAGCGACTTGGAATGAGCTTTTACAGTAGACCCGAAGTTGGGCTGAGGCGTGGAAAGCACTAGCCCAACAGTAGAATGCACTGAGCTCAAGCCCCGGCTGAAAGCTTGGAGGAGATGGGGGCGTCCGGGGTGGGATGGCTGTAGAATGAAGTTCGAAAGGAACAGTGCTGGTGGCACTAATAAGGACCCTTTCACTCCCCACCCCGTGTCCCCAAAGTCTCACTGTGAGTGTAAGGAGCATTTCCACAACTTCGTCCCTGGCATTGGCTGCAGGATGACCAACCTCTGTGCTTCTAAGAACCCATGTCACAGGAATGCAGACTGCACCATGGCTGCGCCGGGCCAGACCAGGTAAGAGTCCTCAGTCCCAGCTCCCCCTCTCCGAAGTAGCCAAAGTGGCAGCCAGTCAATGCTGTGAGCTCCTGGGAGGGAGGGGACATTTCTTTTCTAACTTATATCCATCCATCCCCCCACACAGTGAAAGCAGGATGCCTCCTACATCCTCAGGGTGCTCTGGTTGATCAGGGAGTCACTGAGGAGTTATATACTTTATAAAGACCATCAGAGCTCTCCAGAGCCTGGACCCGGCCAGATGGTGATGGTGTTGGTGTCATTGTTCCTGTTGTTGTTCTTGTGCTTGTTCTTGTTTGAGGCAGAGTCTTGCTATGCAGTTCAGACTGACCTGGAACTCACTATACAGCCCAAGCTAGCCCAAACTTGCAGCAGTCCTCCTGCCTCAGCTTCCCAAGTGCTGGGATTACAGGTGTCCCCACCAAGCCCAGCAGCCAGCCTGATTCTTGAAACAAATGCTCAGAACAGAACAGAAGAAAACTGTCATGCCTGGGAAAACACAAACGTGTGGCTGTGGTTGTGGCTGT
The DNA here is from genome assembly GCA_004025085.1 of Thryonomys swinderianus. Classification (NCBI taxonomy): domain Eukaryota; kingdom Metazoa; phylum Chordata; class Mammalia; order Rodentia; family Thryonomyidae; genus Thryonomys; species Thryonomys swinderianus. Next base: position 27,767 of record PVIC010011228.1, read on the forward strand.
GGCTGCTGCAATTATGGGGCTTGACCGCTAATGTCCTGGCCTGCTTCCTCACTTGTGCTTATGAGCTGTGTGCAACAAAATCAGGGGAAATGAAGGTGTCCCGAGGTGTTCCGCTTTCTGAAGAGGGTTCTCATCGCTTCTCGGCCTTTTGGCTAAGATCAAGTGTGAAGAGGGTTCTCTGTGAGGGAAACATTTGTGTTAAACTTCTGCCAGAGGTACTGGCATGATGGGAGAGGGTGGAGTCTAGAGTTTGAAGGTGGGTCATTTTGGCCCTGGTCCCTGCAGGTGCCTGACTTTGGCAATGGCTCCTTCTCTCTGCTCGGTTTCTCCTGCGTGAAGTGAAGCCCAGTGGCCTCCGCAGTGCTGTGGTGAGCGCTGCAGGAGAGGCTGGTGTGATTTTTGTAGGACAGCAGGACAGGAGTGCCATGCTGTGGCCAGTGGTTGAACCAGGGCTGAGACGCCAGGCCTTGGTCTCCAGACTGAGTTTCTCTGTCCCACTTCGTTCTTGCCAAGAGAGCCTGAGGGACTTATGGTACCACTGTGAGCTCAAAGCAGTAGAGATGCCAAACCCTGCCCTTAGATGGCTTCTCCCGCTCCCAGCGCCCCCACGCTTTCCTCTGGGAGGGTTCTCCCTTGACCACCCAGTGCAATTCCCCAATGGCTGTTCCCGTCATCACCAGCTCCCCCCACTCATGAGTCACTCCACCCTCTCTGTGGGTGAATGGAAAAGCCTGGGAGTCGGACACCTGGGCAGAGCCCAGCCACCAAGGGGAGCCCCGCCTGCACTGGGCAGTGACCTAGGTTAAATAAGGCGCCACTCCCCAACCCCGGAGCAGAGTGGGCCACGCGGAAATCATCCTTGGGGAAATTTTGCGTAAAACCCCTGAAGCAAACTCTTTCCATAGTGTTGAAGAAAATAAAATCTACAATTGAAGCTGGTGTCACAGGGACATGGCTTCCTCTAGGCAGGAGGACTTCCGGCATCGGAAGAACTGGCGGAGCCTGAGATGTGTGTGCTCTGCATTTCCCTCAAACAAATAAATGAGTTGACTTTCTGAAAGAGGCCTAAGTCAAGTCAGGGCTCCTCAGGTAACTGGGTTCACCTGGGATATTTATTCCCCTTGCTCATCTTCCATAGGATGAGGGCTCAGTGTAAGATCTGCACAGCGTTCGGCTCATCATGGACCACCAACCGGCTTAGAGGAATGGATCGAGTGGTCGCCACCTCTTACCACCAGGGGGCGTTTGGACAAGTCCAAACTCAAACAGTTCTCTCCTGGGGCAAGTGGGCAGGAGACCTGCCGGGCCTCCAGGGCAGAGCTGAGCAGTTAAAGCCTGTCAGCTGCCTTTGAAGGCGGCACCTGAGAGGCCCACCTTGCTTCCTGCCTGTGTAGCAGCACTTTCTTATTTTCCTTTTGATGGCAAAAATGAAAGAAAGGGCAGAAGAGGAGGCAGCACCTCTCTTATTTTATTCAACTGAGAACAGGCCCAGGCTGACCAGCCTTGTGTTCCAACTGCACAAAAGTTCTGTACAGAGCGTGACTTTTAGACTTGAGGGCTGGCTGGTGACACAGATTTTTCTCCGTGTTGTGTAAGACTCGTACGGTCCTGACACATGGGCATCTGAGACCAGGGTTCTGTGTAGCCAGGTTCTGCTGGGGCCCTTCCAGGCCACAGACGGCCACCTTTGCTCTTTGCTGGTGGCCCCACAAGGGCCCGCAGGGCTCTGGGGTCACTGTCAGTGGGGCATCAGTCCACCTGTGCCCCCACCTTCACAACCCGGTCACCTCCCAGCTCCTGGTATCACAGGGGGCTTCGCGTTTGAGCATGTGGACTGCAGGAGACACAAGCAGGTGTCCAGGGCCAGAGCTGAGGTCAGTATGCAGTTCAGTGTCAGAGGCTGTGTGCTCCTCAGTAAGAAGTTCCCTCTTCCTGGGTGCCCTGTCTCCTCATCTGAAGTGGCCCCCACTGTGTGGAACTGCTGTACCGAGAGACAACATGGAGGCACTCCTCACAGGGGCTGTTAACAAGCGCCAGCATTACCCTTACTGGCCTCGGCCTCGGCCTCGGCCCCAGCTAGAACGCGCAGTGCTTTGGGTCCACGCCTCACTCACCTCATGAACACCTGTCACTGACTAAGGCGTAAGTGGTAGGTTGGGGGGGTAGACCAGCCTGTGAAGAGATGGACTGAGCTGACACAGAAATGAAGAGGCAGCTGCCCTGAGGTTTAGGGACATCTGCGAGCTCAGGATTTCATTCTGCATTCAGCGATGCAGCCTTACTTTTCTGGTACAGATGGCTTACATGAGTTTCAAAAGCTGTAAGACAGCAAAACTCCTACTTTTAAAAACTAGCTTAGAGGGCCAGAGATTTAGCTCAGTGGTGCCAGCACCTGCCTCGCAAGTGAAAGGTCCTGAGTTTGATCCCAGTAACCATATACAATGCTGGGCGTAGAGACTCACGCCCACCAGCAATCAGTACCACATACCACAGTGCTGGGCTTGGTGGCTTACGCCTGTAATCCCAGCACTCAGGAGTCAGAGGCAGGAGGATTGCTGAGTTCAAGGCTTGCCTGGGCTACATAGTGAGCTCAGGGCCAGCCTGGACTACAAAGCGAGACCCTGTCTCAAAAACAAACAAAAAAAAATAGCTTAGAAAAGACGCCAGGCTGTGAGCGTGCATACCCCTAGAGAGACTGTTTAAGTCAGAAAAGAACCTCATAAAGTCTCAGGCTTTGGACTGAGATGTAAAATAAAACATAAAAATATTTACATCTCACGCATTCCATTCAGCACTAAAACCATTAAATACGATCCTTGCTTTACACAAAACAGACATCACCTTCATAATAACTGAAGGACTTTCAGGGAGAAATAATCTCTGCAGCTGGTGAAGGCTCTGTGTCGACGGCTCTTCTGTGAAGCTCCTGGATTCACAGGGGCGGCTGGTCCTGGCCTCCCCAGAGTCCCGGCTGTGTCCGCCCTCCACACCAGCACAGCCTGTGACTGACCAGAAATGGTCACTCCTGGAAACTGTTATCTGATTACATTAAACCAATACTGTTTCAAGATTCAGTCTACCTTAGGGACAGCGTGGGAACAGCCCCACACTGCTGGACCCCGAAGTCCCCACCCTGTCAGTCCAGTGTCCCTTGGGGGCAAGAAGCTAATTGTCTCTGGTGCGGAGTGACCCCTCTGTAAAACCCCTGAAGGCCAAGTCAGGAACTAGCCTCCCTCCCACCCTGAACCGCGGACACGCTCCAGACCTGGCCTAAGTGTCCTTTTCCCCCCAAAGTCGCCCCTCATTTCCCAGGGAGAATTTCTTCTGTGAACACTCACCCCAGGGCACTCTGCTCTGATCTGTTTAGGGGTCACTGTTGCTATGTCTCCACCCCCGCACCCAGGCACTCTGATCACCATCTCCAGGTACGTGACTGTCACCTGAACTGCTTCTCCTCTGTCATCTCTCCTAGCAAACACCCTGAAGGAACTGTTAGGAAGCCAGTTTTAGAGCCGAGGAAACTGACTCAGGGGGTTTAAGTGACCAGACCGTGTTGCTATGACTGTTTCTGAGTGTGTCCCACTGTGGGCAAAGTGACTTTGCCATCTTGTAGCCCCTTAGCTAGTACAGTTCCTAGACGTAGGTCGGTACTTCCTAATTACTCGATACCGATTTAGTACTGAGAGCTGCCCCTGTTTCTGGGAAGAGACTGACTCCAGAGGCGGTGCTGGGGGGATTCCAGAGTGGCAGCAGTGGAGAGAGCCGGGGTGAGGGCCCCAGAGCCAGGCTGAGGGCCCCAGGGCATCTGAAGGCGTCCGAGTCAGTTGGGGGCTGCAGGTCCGGCTCTGTTCCACAACCTGGCGGCAACACGCCTGGCCACAGGACAGTATTTAGAAGCACAGCTGGGTGAGGACAGTGCTGTTACCCTTCAGGGCGCCCCGCACGAGCCAGCCCTGCGGTGCGGCACCCCGGCACCCCCACCCTGCCACCCCATAAGTCTGGCCTCCCACCTGTTGTCAGCATTTGTTATTTGATTCTTTACGATGACTGTTCTTTCTGGGGTAGATGGAATCTTGGTGTTGTTTTAAGTTGCATTCCTCTACTGGCCAGAGATGTTGAACATTTCTTCATGAATTTATTGATCATGTGCACTTCTGGAAAGTGTCTGTTCACTTCATCTTCCCAGTTTTGAATGAATGTTTTACTTGGAAGATCTAATTTTTTTTAGTTCTTCATACCTCCGGTACCTCAGTTCCCAAACTTAGTTTGTTTTATGATTTTGGAAAAGATGACCACATCCATATTTGTGCTGGAAGGGCTGACCCCACTCGTGTTTGTTACCCAATGCAGAGTTTCCAAACAAAAACAAAATTTTGACAATTGCTTTTTTTTTTTTTTTTTGGCAGTACCGAACATTGAATTTGGGCCCTATGTTTCCAAGATAGGCATGGTACCACATGAGGTAAATCCTCAGCCCAACAATTGCTTTTGTTTCTAAAACAAGTTGTTTGTGAACAAAAGTTTCATGAACTGAGGTCCACTGTATATCCAAGATGTTAGTCCTCTGTCTGAGGAATAGCTGACAAAAAAAAAATTTTTTTTTTTTTGAGATAGGGTCTCGCTTTGTAGTTCAGGTTGGCCCTCAGCTCACTATGTAGCCCAGGCAAGCCTGGAACTCAGCAATCCTCCTGTCTCTGCCTCCCAAGTGCTGAGATTACAGGTGTGAGCCACCATGCCCGGCACTGTGGTATGTGCTATTGATTGCTGGTGGGCGTGAGTCACCACACCCAACATTGTATGTGGTTACCAGGATCGAACTCAGAACCTTGCGCTTGCGAGGCAGGCACCAGAACCACTGAGCTAAATCTCCGGCCCGCTGACAAAATTTTTGATCACATGTCATAAAGATAGTTGGGAGAAGACTTCTAGAACTGCCAAGAAGGATGGAATAAGTGTGTCTGAACTGAGAAGGAGGTTGGGGGGAGGAAATAACAGCAATGTGTTATTTACTGTAACGATTTCCTTAATTTAAACATTCGTGAACTATTTCATCACCCTCTGAATCTCAAGTACTACGCTTGAACTAGGGTTTGCTTCTCTTCTGGGTGTTGTTTCCTCTGTCTATTAAAGGAGGCACTGAAGGTAGGCACAGTGGCATTGAGGAGGAGGAGACATGAGGATCTCTGCAAGTTTGAGACCTATCTGGGCTACATAGTGAGTTCAAGGCCAGCCCAGACCATGTGGTAAACCCTGTCTCAAAAAACCAAAAACTAGGGCCGGAGGGTTAGCTCAGTGGTTCCAGCTTCTGCCTCGCAAGCGCAAGGTCCTGAGTTCAATCCCCGGTAACCACATACAATGTTGGGCGTGGAGACTCGGGCCCACCAACAATCAATACCACATACCACAGTGCCGGGCGTGGTGACTCACACCTGTAATCCCAGTACTCAGGAGGCAGAGACAGGCAGAATGCTGAGTTCGAGGCTTGCCTGGACTACATAGTGAGCTCAGAGCCAGCCTGAACTACAAAGCGAGACCCTGTCTCAAAAAAAAAAAAAAAAAAAAAACTAAACTAAACTAACATAGACACCATTCTGTGTGATCCCTGTGGCAGTCAGAGCCTGAGCGTGCCCCTCCCCCCGCAGGTGCACTTGCCAGAGCGGTTACATAGGTGACGGCTTCACGTGCTACGGCGACATCATGGAGCGACTCAGAGAGCTGAACACTGCACCCAGGGGAAGGTGGCGAGGGAGGCTGACCTCGTTCATCTCGCTTCTGGGTAGGGACGCAGAGGGTGCTGCCAGCAGGTGCAGCCTTCCTCCCACAGGCAGCCCTCTCTCGGGCAGGCTGCCTGCAAGACACAGGCAGGGGGAAGGGCAGGGCTGGGCAGGTGAGAGGGAAGAGTGGTGGGCAGGTCTTCCAGCCTAACAGCCATCGTCCAGTGTACAAGTCTCCTATACCCACATCTATATTTGAATTTATCAGTCACTGAAAATGATCTTGCTAAAAGAACACAAGTAAATATGGAGCAAGATTATGTCTCAAAAGCTAAATAAAATGTAATATAGCTATTAATAAAAAGCAAAAAGAAAGAACACAAGTAAGGAAGGAAGTATCCTTGCTGGTCCCTGCTGTGTTTGCTGCATAAATCTTCATGTGAGTCCTGTAGACACATCCCCGTGCCTAAGGCGTCCCCAGGGGTAACACGTCGCCAGAATGACACAGGCTTGGGGACATCACCAGCTCCTCACAGCCTCCCTCTAAGAGCTCTCAGAACACCAGATGGCTGCAAGCAGGGCGACAGAGCACCCCTTCAGACTGGGCCTCAAACGTCCCCCCTGGACAGAGTCCTGCTGACCACTCGCCTTCCCCAGCCCACGCCTGGCCCCCAGAGCCCAGCCTGAAGTCCCAGCTCCCCGGGGGGGAGGGACGCGGCATAATCTGCAGGGTCTGGACAAAACGGAAACATCAGATGCTTTGCTCAAATATCGAGGTTTCAAGAGGGTAACAGCAGAGCCTGCGCCTGGTGACGGGTTTGTCTGGTGGGTCCTGGGTGGCAGCGGGAGCGACAGCTTTGCTCACAAGGTGACAGCAGCTCAGAACACCAGATTCATTTAGTGGCGGGGACCTGATTCTTCAGGGGAACTTGTGCGTGACCTGCTCATCCAGGTACCTATGAAGCTAAAGGTAGCGGAGGGAACCGTGCAAACAGCCCTACAGAAGGCAGGGCTAATGCCTTGTGGGGCCTCAGGCCCTCGGAGAGCTTCTCGGTGCACGCAGGGCCCGTGAGTAGCAAGAGGCCTGAGAAGGACATAAGCGCCCTGCTCTGGGCCGTGGGCCTCCACCCAGCCGCTGTCTTCACGCATCTCTGACCCGCCTGTGTCTTCTCTCTCTGCCCGTCCCGACCCCTCAGATGGAGCTTACTCCTGGCCACTGACCCGCCTGGGACCATTCACCTTGCTGCTGCCCTTGGATCAGGGGCCGAACACGCTCAATGTGAGTGTTTAAAACAGCCCTTCACTGAGGGCCCAGCGCAACACCTTCCTTTATTTAAAGCGGGAAACTTCTGCTGAAGTTAGACCTACTGGTGATAGGGATAGTGGGTTTTTTTATAAGTTTTTAATTACCACACATAATCAAACCTATAAGGAATGCAGTAAGGTACGTCAATACATGTGTACAAGGCGTGAGGATCATACCAGGGTGATCAGCATTTCTACCTCCTCAAGCACAGAGCATTCCTTCGCATTGCAGACTTCAAGCTCCTCTCTTCTACTTTGTTATAAAATATACTATAAAATGTCACAAACTACCGCCAACTTACTATGCTATAGAACTCTAGAACTTATTTCTCCTGTAACTGTATGAGAGGTACTCAAAATATATGATAGATGTTTATGTTAAACAGATTTATTACAGTAAAAAGCACATGGCTATTGACCCCTCCTCACTTCAAACACGCTCATTCCGTCATTCCTGCCGTTTGCTGAGGCAGCCCCGGAAGTCCTCTGCCCTGAGTGTCTTTACAAGGTGTGATCAAAAACACAGTGATGCCTGCCCAATGCTGCCCCATGGAAAGGCGGCTCCCAGTGCATGCCAGTATGCCCTCAGTCACCTCACTCACTAGATCTGGCACCGTGTGACTTCCAGCTCCTCCCCAAAGTCAAATGACCATGAAAGTAGAACATTTTCAAGCTGGTACTTGACATCAAGGAGCCACAAAACTGAAGACATTTGGGCAGGAGAGCTTCCGGAACTGCTGCAGAAAGCGGCAAGAATGACAGGATAGGTGTGTTTGTGCTTTTAAGATGCACCGATCACAATTGTGTCCTTTACTGTAATAAATTGTTTTGCATATAAGCATTCACCATATAGTTTAATCACATCTTGTAGTTAGTGTCCATGACCCCCCTTCCTCTAGCCCTACTTCCCCCTGTCCTTGTCTCTAGAGATCACTGCCACACTCTGCTCCATGAGATCGAATCTCTCAGCTTCCACGTATGAATGAGAGCATGCAGCATGCAATAAACGTCTTTGAGTGAAATATCCTCATGGAAAGTACACAAACCCCAAATGTACAGCTGAGTGAATTTTCCTGAGGTGGCAGCTCTGTGTAGCCACACATCCACCACCAGCCCTGCTGGAAGCCTTCTGTGCCCCTCCAGTCACTGCTTCCCAAGGATCATCCCAGGAGGTTCTGAATGCACAGTTGTGTGATGAATGAGATTTGCATGATGCAGAATGCTCATTTCCACAGGACAGTGCCACGAACGCATTAGCCAAGTATCTGTTTCTCTACGATTATCAGAAAGTGTATCGGTGAGAGAGGGGACAAAGCAAAGTGTACCTTCAGTGTAGGCAGCTGAGGTTTGAGACACTGAGTCGCCCAGTGGGAATGAACCCGGTGCCTGGTGGTAGAGCCCTCCTGGGGTCATGTCAGGGACACAGTCCTGTTTGGTACAGTATCAGTAGTGGATTGCGGACTGGCACACAGCTGTGCCATCTTCCTCCAAGAAGTGTAGTGATAATAATCTTTGGCACCCTGAATCAAAACCCAGTGAGCTCCAGGCTCACTCGCCTCCTGTCCCCACCAGTATTCATCTGTCTGGATGAGTCGTCTGGTGAGCACCGGGCCTCAGCCTCTTGCTGGGGAGCAGGACAGTGGTCTCCAGCTGAGTCGGGAAAGCCCTGCTGAGTGGGCAGGGCTCTGCGTGGCGAGGAAGGGGTAGGCTTGGTCCAGGGCATTCGGAAGGTCTATCTGCTCATAGCACCGTGGCCCAGCCCGCTCTTTCCACACCTCTTCCGCCTTCGGGGCTCCGGCAGACCCCTCCCGGCTGGTCTCCCTAACACCACGCCGCACCCTCCCGTGCCTCCAGAGCATCCCTCCCGGCCCAGGCCCACTGGGCATGGCTGGCCTACGGTCAGACAGCACACGTCCCCTGGCTCTTGCCCTCAGGTGAGCCAGCTGCTGCTGGACCACCGTGCTGCCCAGTACTTTGTGAAGCTCCACGTCATCGCCAGGGAGATGAGCACAGAGCACATGAAGAAAATCAGCACTTTCTACACCCTGACCGGGGCGCGGGGGCTGATCTTCAACCAGGACAAGGTCAGCATGGCTCTGCGTCTGGGCGCGGAGCCTCTTGCTGTTTGTATCTGGGGTCTGTGGAGCAGCGTGAAGAGCTGCTCTCCTCATCCCTTGTCTGTCACATGCCTTCCATGGCAGAGGAAGCAGGAAACACCAAGGCCGGGAGGAGGGTAGTCGGCCCCGGCAGGGGCTGCGCCGTGCTGTGAGTCTGGCCCAGTTTAGCTTTCAGGGCCACCATCCCTCAGCCGCTGCAGGAGGAGAGCTACTCTGACTCAGCCTGAGCCCCACCAGCCTGCTGCCACCTCCTCCTTCTGGAAGGAAGCGGAGGACATTTGCTTTAGATCGCTGGTGTGAGCCCTCCTCTCCAGCTTAGCGTTCTGTGTCTCCTGGAGCCTTTGGTTCTGTGTGTTTTTAATTAAACACGATAACTTTTTCTGTGACTCTGCTAAATGGAGAGCACTGGGCTAACCCACGGATGTGTCTGTGGGGCGGAGCTGTGCTGTTGGGTTCTGCAAGTTCAGGAGATAGGTGAGACCAGTGGGAATCAGGGGGATTCCTCTGTTCAGGTTTTAGATGACTCAGTGGACGCCTGTCCAAAAGAAGAGCTTTACACAAAGTCCCGGCTTTTATACATTTGGTCAAAGGAGGATGACCTTTCTAGTGACATAGCAAGTAGAATAGCACAAGGGCAGACCGCTTTGTAGGAAGAAGACTATCCTCCTCCGTAGGAGAGCAGAGTGTCATAAACTCTATGGGACATAGTTGTTAATTTTATCAGATCAAGGGGTCACAGCTACAAGGCAGAGGAAGGTGATCTGAGGGGTAGGGGAACTGCCCAAGGGCGGGAAGGATTTGTTTATCTTTAAATCCTGTTTCAATTGCATTTTACCTAGTACTGGTGGTTGATAGGTCACGGAGTGTCCTGCCTGTGCTCAGCATAGGATGCGTCTGTATCCAGGCTATGGAAAACACAGCCAGCCACCTTGGAAAGAAGTCCTCTCACAGCTCCTGTCCTCCCTAGGGGAAAGTGGAGAGGTCGTGCAGCAGTGCAAGTTGTCCTGACTCCAAAGCCCACAGCAGAAACTGTGGGACTACACTGCCAGGGTGGGTGGGTGGTGGATGGCAGATAGACAGATAGACACACAGAGAGACAGACAGACAGACAGACAGACAGATGGACGGACAGACGGACAGATGGACAAACGGATGGATGGATAGATAGATTATAGATGGACAGATGATCAGACAGACGGATGGATGGACAAACGGAGAGATAGATGGTGGGATAGATGGAGTGATGCACAAATGCAGGTATGAAGATGCAGCTTGCCTTCTCACGAGGACAGACATATATTCACTCATTAATTGAACAAATATTTTAAGTCTAGACCTTGAAGAAGCCACATGGGTAGAAGAAGTAATTAGCTTCATTTATTCACTCACAACTCCATGTCATGAGCCTCCTCCTTTATCACAACAGAACAAGTGAGACTTCTACAGGGAACTGAATAGCTTCAGCCTTGTGAGCTTGCAGGTTCCTGGAAGAGGGCATCAGTGACTTCATATGCTGTCTTACTCAACCTTAATGAAAACCTTGCAGGCCACCCAAGCAGACACTTTCATCTTCCTGTTAAGTCACATGACTTGCTGAAACTCTCCTTACTAGTAGGTGGCAGATCCCAGGGACTCAGGACTTCTGGCTTCTAGTCCAGCGCTCGCTCCTCCCACAACTCGACAATAATTTTGTTTTCTCTTTCTTTGGTAATTTAGGACAATCAAATAAAGCTTAAACTTCATAAAGGCAAAAAGGTGGTAAAAATTGTAGAAGGGAACATCATAGCTTCCAACGGGTTCATACACATCCTTGATGGAGCCATGGACAAGATAAAGCCCACCTTTGAGGATGATGACACGGTGAGACACCCCGATCTGTCTCCCAGGAAGAAAGTGTTCGCCAGTTCTGTGTCCCTGTCCTTTGTTTCACTGTCAGGACCACAGACTAAGAGAAGCTACAGTGATTTATCTGTTTTCAGTAGAATTCTGAGCATTTTTGCAGAGACAAAGGCATGTATCAGAGTGTGTGTGTGTGTGTGTGTGTGTGTAGAAAAAAAATTTGGGTTATTTTCTATGTCTTATGGACACATCAGAGAACAGAGCTCAGCAATCCCCTGTCCTGACGATTCATGCCTTGCACCTTACAGAGAAGGGCAGTCACTATCATGAGAAAACCATTTTTTCTGACCTGTAGGATGATGGTGAAGGCTACTCAGAATACACAGGTTTCAACTATCACAAGTAACAACACACATTTGTATAATGCATGCTGTGGATCGGGTCCTTTTATATGAATCCACAACTATAATCAGTGTTGGAATTTATGCTCCTTCTCTTCATGTTAAGATTTTTTTTTTTTTTTGCTTTTTGAGACAGGGTCTTGCTTTGTAGTTCAGGCTGGCCCTGAGCGCACTATGGTGCCCAGGCAAGCCGCCGCGAACTCAGCAATCCTCCTGTCTCTGCCTCCCGAGTGCTGGGATTACAGGCGTGAGCCACCACGCCCAGCATTATATGTTGTAACCGGGGATCGAACTCAGGTCCTTACGCTTGCGAGGCAGGCGCCGGAACCACTGAGCTAACCCTCCGGCCCCATGTTAAGATTTTTGTTACCTGAACCACTTTCTTATTTTTTTTTAACTGATCCTTAAAGCAAAATGTCTCTTTTCAGCGAACCATAATGTCGGTGCTACAAGCAAGACACAGCAAATTCTGGTCTTGGTTTGAGGTTTGTACCTTTCATGAATTTCTGGAAAGTGTGTATGTTGATTCCTTTGTTAACTTTAGTTAACAGAGATGTCAACTATAAATACTTTCTGGAGAATGACTGCAAATATTTGTCTGAAATAGACTGCAAGTACAAAGCTTCATTTCTCAAATGCAGGTAATCAACTTGAGCCATCAGTTAGAGTTGGGTAAACTTCCTGAAACATACACCATTTTTGTTCCAAATCACAAAGCCCTGAGCAGCATGGAGGAAGATGTCCTTGATTACCTTACTTCTTCAAAGGTATTGTATCCTCTTTACTCAGATGGCATTGGGTTAGCCTCACTGCCCTTATCTCTCCTATAGGCTTTCTTTAAACTGGGCTAAGCAGCCCATATACCACCACTTGTCTTCCTTCCCACAGCCAAGGCAGACATCATTAATCAATCACAGTACCCTGGAACTATGCCTAGATTGAGCTTCAATATCCCCAGTGGAAATCCAAAGAACTCTGATTGGTCGAGGAAATAAGATCTATTTACAACCCTAGGATGAGGTGCTTGATTTGATTTATCTTGGCTCTCCCAATATTTCACATACAAAAATCAATATTGTAAGTTCCTACTACTCTAAAACTACCTATAAAATGATAACTGAAGTAGGCCAGCCATGGCAAAACTCTAGACTAAACTTTCAAAGGAACAAATGTTATTTTAAACCTTCTATCCTTTTCTTCATATTGTTCCATCTCTCTCCACTATGATCCTTTCCTTATAGACCATAGCTCTTCAATCCTGTCAAGTTCTCCACTAGAAAGGAGTTTGTTAGCTTTTTCACATTGGGGCTAAAATGAATGAAACTACCAGAAAGGTTTCCTCTCCCAGATATAACAGCTGTAACCTGTAGAGAAGGATAGCTAGCTATGGAATATTGTTCACTAGTGTGACAAATGGTAAAATTATATGAAGGCAGTGGACTTCTTTCTTTGCCCTGAAATCAAGCCGCCATCTTGGTGAGAAGGCCAGACTTGATCTAGAAGGTGTTGATGAAAAAGAATGCCAGAGGTGCAGCGGTCCACATACCCTTGAGTAACGATTCCCAAACCTTGGTGCAGTTAGAAAATCACCTAGAGGCTTGTTAGAAGCAAGTTCCAGAGCCACAGCCCACACCCTGTGGTTAGTGAAGCCCCAAAATTAGATCTGCTGCTGAAACACCTGCTTTCTCATTCAAATACTCCCAGCCACGCTATTTGAACTCCTAAAACTTGTTCCCTTTTTGGTCCTTTCTGGAATATTTCTTGATATCTACAAGACTCTTGCTTTCAGGTGAAAATCCACCATTGTAACCAGCCTAGGACAGAATGAGGACCTCTGGTCCGATGGCCACTGCTGCCCCATTCTCGTGTCAGTGTTCACACCACGGAAAGTGGCCCCACTCACCACTGCTCCTGGTTCTAGGTTTTTTTTTTTTCTCTAAGCCAGTGACGTTCAGCCTGCAAAGAGCATGAAGCTTCATGTCTTTGTCCTGAGGTTTCTGTTTCAGGCTGCAGGTGAGGAGTAGAGCGATCATCCCTCCGCCCACAGCTGAGCTGGAATTTCTCACACTGAGGGAAGGTTCTTGTGTCTCCATCCTTTGGCTTCAGCTCAAGGGTGCTGCAGCTGGAGACAGTGAAGTCCATCGGCCGTGCCAGTGAAATGGCAGTAAAGTGGCTTCCTAGCAGAAGGGTTTCTAATTCTGATTTTTTTTCCTCTAAAATTTAGTTCATCAGGACATTTTAGGTATACTTTATGATCACATTCATCCTTGAGAACTTGTACCTGAACACGATGCATCTTGATTCCTATTTTCCCATCGCCCTGTCCTCCCTTCAACCCTCCCACCCCTCATACACAGAAGTGTTTCCGTTTTTCCTTGTGACTTTCCTTCACATTTCTTTCTTCCCTTCTTTGCTTTCCACTGCCCCCCGGAGCTCCGCTTCCCCTTTGGAGACTTTTCTCCTGTTTCGCAGTCCCTGTGACACACTCTGGCCCCGTTGACACCTTCGGTTTCCCTGATGTGTGTCCCTCCCCGAGGCATGGTGTCATTTTGGAAACCACCAGTCCCCGCACAGACCGTGCTGAGCACAGGCCCCAGCCGCCGGCTCCTCCCTGAGCCTCACAGAAAGGGAGCAGCAGGAGCCGGGGCAGGAGGCTGCCTTGAGAAACTCACAGATGCCTGGCCAGGAAACCGGGGCGGGGACGGCACAAAGCTCGAGGTCCTACTAGCGACTTAGGACG